>JAYMFT010123010.1:0-27292 GCA_038088735.1 Panulirus argus | reverse complement strand
AGAGAGAGAGAGAGAGAGAGAGAGAGAGAGAGAGAGAGAGAGAGAGAGAGAGAGAGAGAGAGAGTAATTCTTTGATAATTGATCACTGTCAGTGAGGAGCAGTGTGGTTTCAGATGTGGTAAAGGATGTGTGGATCAGGTGTTTGTTTTGAAGAATGTATATGATTAATACTTAGAAAAAACAGATGGATTTGTATGTGGCATTTATGCATCTGGAATAGCTATATGACAGGGTTGATAGAGATGCTTTGTGGAAGGTCTTAAGAACATATGGTGTGGGAGGTAATCTGCTAGAAGCAGTGAGAAGTTTTCGTCCAGGGTGTAAGGCATTGTATGAGTAAGAAGACAGGAAAGTGGTTGGTTCCCAGCAAAGGTTGGTCTGCAGCAGGGGTGTGTGATGTCCCCATGGTTGTTTATTTTGTTTATGGATATGGTGGTTAGGGAGGTAAGATGTAAGAGTTTTGGAGAGGGGGCGAGTATGCAGTCTATTAAGGATGAGAGGGCCTGGGAAGCGAGTCATTTGTTGTTAGCCGATGATGCAGGTCTGGTGGCTGATTCGAGTGAAAAACTGCAGAAGCTGGTGAGTGAGTTTGGAAAAGTGTGAAAGGAGAAAGTCGAGAGTAAATGTGAATAAAAGCAAGGCTACTAGGTTTAGCAAGGTAGAGCGGCAAGTTAGCTGAGATGTAAGTCTGAATGAAGAAAAATTGGAGGAAGTGAAGTGTTTTAGATATCTGGGAGTGACCTTGTCAGCGAATGGAACCATGGAAGCGGAAGTGAGTCATAGGATAGGGGAGGGGGCGAAGGCTCTGAGAGCGATGAAGAATGTATGGAAAGGAAGAACGTTTTCTCGGAGAGCATAATTGGGTATATTTGAAGGAAAAGATGTTCCAAAAATATTATACGGTTGATATATATATATATATATTGCTTTCTGGTGTGTGGTAGGCCTCTTTATGTATTTCTTACCCTTTCACTTGTTTCATTTATATAAGGAGTAATTTTAAAGGTCATTGTATTAAAGTTGTGTGATTTCAATGACAGCACAATAATTTTTTCTCTTGCATTGTTATATTAATGAAAGGGATGAGAAGATCTACGTATTATCGTGGGAATGTGGAAGACTTGAAGAGTTGTTCGTGAAGTATGTATTTTTGGAGTGTCCGATACATGTGAGTCAGCAGCCTTTCTGTGTAACGTTTTCCTAATATTTTCCTATTTGTAGTCATTCATGTGTGTGTGTGTGTGTGTGTGTGTGTTGTAGTCACACTGAAAATGAACAAGTCACTGACACGGACTAAGAAAAAGTCCTTCGACATTTCATCTCTGTTTCTATAATGATTTTCGACCGTTTTCTTCTCGAGGTGAAAGAAAATAAAAGACGAGGATTTGTATACACATTTATTTTACAGCATTATGTACAATAGTAGGCCAAGTAGTTACTCTAAAATCATCACATGTGATCTAGAAATAGAAGAAGCAGAAGACACGCCAAAGACCAGGTTAAGTACAAGAGAACTGTGATATTTCAACCCCATGAGCACGACGGCACCACTGTTGAGTTCGACGGGACGACCACTACGTACGAAAGGTCACGTCATTACATTCAAGGGCTACACTGTCGTGTTCATGGGTTTTATCGCTGCGCCCAAACGGTTAAATGTTTCCAAGTGACTCCGTTTCCCACATACATGAGGCGCTGTCCTTCCAAGTTAGCACCTACTGGGCAGCTGGCGACATGGATTGGCTCGCAGCTTATCATGGCCAGCAATCCTACCAACTCCGCTCGGCATCCGTGACGGAGACCGGGATCTGGAGTTGTACATACAGCGTAATGCTCACTACACTACGGCTTTCCTCACAGACTCTTGAACAGGAAACGATCTGGAAGACAGCGCAAGCACAATACAAGAAGGGCGGAAAGTCCTGAAGGTGAAACCTGAGTGGAAGGAGTATAACTGGAAGGTAACCCAACCAAATCCACCTAGTTAGGTGATCGTTTGTATGAAATGATTAATTAATAGTTTTTTTTAGATAAACTAAATTCCCTTTTCTCATGCAAAACTCGACGTGACATGTACGTTCCTCCGTCTTCAGTCATGTGAATTTTGCACCTTAAACTGGACGGAAATAATAATAAAAAAAAATTGAGGTTTTTTGGTAATAATCTAACACTTTTTCTATTTTAAAAGCTTCCATATATACTACTTTTCCCGCATCTCTATGTACAATAAGAGAGGTGAGCACATCTTGGAGGTAGGTGATGTCCCACCACCTACCCCGATTAGCGCCCGCCATCCACCCACACACTCAGGTGGCCACCAACACAACGTTAATTCCTCCGACATCACGCAGGCAATAAGAAAACAAACATCTTTGGTAAGTAAGCTCCTACGATTGATTGGTTATCTCCCAGCTGCGACACACCACTGTGGCCCTAACAATATGAGTGACAGTGGGGTAGTCATCTCCAGCTGAATTTAAACAGGGTGGTCGAGTGAAAAAATAGTCCCTAACAACTTCTTCCTTTATATAAAAAGTATCATAAGACATCAGTGACGGTACAGTTTATCTGGCAAATGCTTAATGTCCACTAAATCTCTTCACCGTCTTAAGCAAGCAAAATTAATAACAGAAGGAAAATAAATTAGCATATATCAGGGTGGTTGTGCGCACTTGCTTATAAGATTATTTGAGGCCATTTTTGAAATAAAGAAGCCAAGAGAGTGAGATACCTAGCTCAAACAGATTCTGTACACCACTTACATAATAGTCGAAGTTAGCGGGACGATCTCTCCAGCAAACTATATCTCCTAGGAACTGTCGAACTTCTCATGAAACTCAACGTAATGGCCAGATAATGAAGAACGGGAGAGAGGCCTTCGCTGTGCACTATCCACGTCTCTACAACACTGAAACTTCTGAAATCAAAGGCATCTTGGGAAAAAAAAAGGTTGAAGTCGGTGATGAAATTTAACGTAAACCAAATCATTAGAAATTATTTATGAAACGCCATTTTAACGTTTGATGATCCACCCGTCGCTCCAAGGTCAGCAAGAGAAGGATAGTCACACAGCGAGGCCCTTCCACTGCTCTTAAAGCTTGCAGTTGAAGAACTCGTACCATTAGTAAATTTTAGGAGATATAAATAAAAGGCAAGCGAGTCAAAGCCAATTCATCACATGGATCTATGTTTGTTTATACGTGGTACACCGTAATGAAAGAGTACGTCATTCCTTTGAGTAACTTAAAAGAGTTATTTTGCAAACTATTGGTTATTTCTTAAGTAACTGAGTAAGGTTATAACTGAAGCCCAATGCATCTTCATTCTGCACGTTCTATAGCTATTATACTTCTGTCTATATTCACCAAGCCAAACTACATTTGAAATATATACACTTTTTTTTTTTGTTACGTACAACAGAGCAGGGTGGACAACAGCACTGAATGTGGCTACAACACGTTATTACCATACCGTGTAGTGTGGTGTCCTGAGCACACATTATACCACACCCACTACAGTGTTGCCTGGTGCCTCTGTCTTTTGCCTCACACTACACTTATTACACAACTTTGCCTGGTATTTGCTGTTCTGAGAACACATTACATATAAACAACAAAGCCTGGCCCGGTGTGGGGTTGTCCTAAGCAAACACTACACACAGTATAAACTTGTCTGGTCATCACGATATAATGATACAGCTGAATCTTTGTATTCCCGTCTCTGTAGGAATCATAATGTAAACATTTATGTATAAAATGAGTAAGAGGTAAGGCCATGGCTGTTCTAATATGACCGGGTTTTTCTCACTCATGAAAAGAATTCATATATTTTTAATAACGGGAAATTAATATCAGAACTAATTTTGTTAATGGTCATGGCTGGAAATACAATGTAATGACACTCCCGGGGTGAAGGGAATCGAACCCTGAACGAAACATATGTTAACAAAAATCTGTGACAGTTAACAGTCTCTCAGATAATGAGCTAACAGTTTTCATTTCCAGATACATGATAAACACACAGGAATAATGTAGTCTTTTTTATACATTTCAGGAGTCAACTTAGCCGTGCAGTATAGCACGAAGTCCATTTTCTTCTAGCGTGATATTAAACTCTCTCTCAGGCAGTGGCTTTTGAACATGCAGAGAACATGCATGACGATAACTACAGCTGTGACCCCTCGCCCCACAGCGACACCTCTGCTCCGTTTCAGTGACTACTGACTACAGCTGAACAACATTACGCTGATCTAGTGGTGTAAGTATTTACATACCTGTGTAGTAAGGATGTAATGATTGTTAATAGTATGGGTGCCTTTACTTTCCACTTATGCTAAAGCAAAACTTATTTACAAAAGGAAATTTTATTTCATTCATGACTATGATATCATTTACTCTCACTCTGCTGCAAGTATGTGCATATAAACTTAAGTTTATATTTTGTATCAAATATCTAAGCAGGCTCGGATGATCAGAGTACAAATGAAACATCACTATGGTTGCACCGATTCTGATGTCATCCGTCGTTTCACACAACAGTCAGCGAAACTTCGACGGCGAGTCCAGACATGAAGAACATATGTTGGTGAAGGGATGCTTACTTCCATTAACAAAAACAGCTCGCTTATACTGAGCGAAAAATGATAATAATCTGCAGTTCCACTGGTTTCAGATAGCCTTCAACCTGCACAGACAATTTCATATCCATGGACTACACCTTCTCGACCACGATACCACGTATGTGGCAACGCCCAGGTGTTTCCCTTGTCACTCTTCCCTGGTTTATACAGTCCTTCTTCCAGCAGAGGCCATTGGCGCCTGTAATACCACTTCCACTTGAGGTAATGAAGAAATTAAGAGCTCACTGGTTCTTTGTGCAGGTCGCGCAGCAGAGTTTGTTGTAGTACCTGAGGCGACAGAGGCGAGCCTTGTACACTAGGTGGCAATTCTTCATCCTGTCGATGCATGAACCTGGAAAGAGGAAGAATTTGTGAGGAACTCTCAGACAGAGATTACACGACCATGGTATATCATTATCTACATTATAACAAGGGCTCACTGTAAACCCTGGGGTACAAAAGAGACGTTACTTTGCCAAAAGGCATGAAAAAGAAAGCCAGACCCGCACACAGCCTCAAACAGAGCCATAGCTATTGTCCCGTTAACCAGAAGCATTCACTCCTCCCTTTAGTGACAAGGAAAGAAACAAAATCTTGACTTGTGTATTAAGTTGATAAGTTGATAAGTTGATTCTGAGATGTCTCTCAGCTTTTGCAAAGGAAGATGATTTTTTAAAAACATTTGAAGAATTGGGGGCATAATACTGTTCTTAAATTCAATAGTATCGAGTGCTGAATATTGCACTGAATATATTTCATATGGACTTTTGTTTACCATTGTTATACTAACCATAAAGCCCATCATGCTAATAGAACTAAATAAGGTTATGTACAGAATCAAACATATAATCTGGTGATAATGGGAAACGTAACCTCGTTCTCGGAGTGCAAGCGTTCAAGCCCGTAGTATCATAGGCTCCTGGAGCAAACGATGAAGCTTAAACCCTATCATAATATCACACAAGCAAAACACACTTTCATTAAAACCGCAGACAGCAAGTGAATATTACAGAAGCTGCTTTTGGTGCTCATCAGGTGCATTTGGACAGCCAGCCGTGTATCAGTCTTGCAATATATGCAGATAAGCCTTTTGTTTCTGATGACGCTCCCAAGCAATAAGCCATGTATTTTTTTTGGTTCATTAATTTCAAGAGTGAGAAGCAGCGGTGTTATGTAAGCTTGCAGCAACATCCTGGCCAACCTGTGGACAGCCCGGGTCGCCATGGCCGCCCAGGTCTGTTAGGGGAGACAGGTCGCCGCCGCCTGTTGCTTGGGGAAGGCGGAGACCTGTCGGAGGGTTGCTGGGCCTCCTCCTCCTCCTCCTCTACCCCCGTGGAGGCCGAATCCCAATCGGAATCCCTACTTGTGCCCTCGTCATTGTCTCGATTCTCTCCAGGGGACTGGAAGCCTGGACTAGGAGCCTCCAGTGATTGGAGAGGCGGCCTCCAGGCGGCCGCCTGAGCCACATTACCTGAAGGTTTGCGATCGGTGGTATCGCCGCCAGGAGAAGAGGCATCCGCAGGCCGCTGGGCTGCCTCAAGCCGGCTGGAGATGTTGCTGACGCTCTCGTCAGCTTGCTCTGTGTGGTGTGAGAAATAACAAATGAAAATCAAAGGCACTTGTGCACCAGTATATAAAAATATGTTGACTTTCTCCCACAGAGGCACCTGGTAAAAGCCTAATGTTTCCTGGCGTTTCCTGACACACCTGATGGAGTCACAGAAGTCAGTTATTCCATGTTTTTCGTCATAACATTTCACGGTATCTTCTATTTCGCCTTCAGAATTGGACTCAAAAGTTGCGCCTTATAAAAGCTTTAAAGAAAATTTGGGATGCCTCTTTCTAATCGATGACACAAATTTGAGCTTGGTTATCCAATTAAGATCAAGAAGAGCTACAGTTATATGATGCGTAATCTCTCTAATCACTCACGTGCTTCATGATATCAGATAACAACTTTGGAAATAAGTCTTGAGACAGTGCGTAAACAGATAATCATGAGATAAGCAAGCTAAATAAAAGGTACGGGAGAACAGAGTCCTAGGGCTTTTGTGTCATATGTTTTGAAACAAGTGAAACAAAAGGAGAACTAACAACAGCTTCTACCATTTCACCATAAACCAATGACAGACGCAATGCTTGCTGTTATATGATACACATTACGGTGAGCATATAGTAAAAAATAGTGTTTTGGTAAACCGTATTAATACATTTCTATGGATTTCATTCGTAAATATCGTTAAGATTTGAAGAAAAAAGAAAAAATTAATCATTTACGTGCAACATTTTGCATCTGTATAAGAGAATGTGATATGAGGATGATGAAGAAAATATTGCAAAATGAATACGAGGAAAAATCAGCATGAACCTGACCGAAAGTGATGAGATGAAGCAATATGCGAGATAGAAATGTTAAGCTTAGAGCATGTGTAAATGAGAGCCATGTGTCACCTCGGGTAATGTAAGTGGAGGCCGTGTTCTCCGAGATGAGTTGAGTAGGTAGTCCACCTTACACTTCCACCCCCAGGGATAACTCAAGTGAGTGTATGGTGTCACCCAGGGGAGTAGAGCAAGATAAGGTAGTGTATCTCATGACTGAGACTAGTGTGGGTAGTGCAGGAATGGACAGAACTCACACTGGATATTATGAAAAGTGTTACTCCTGAACAGTCTAAGAACAGTCAGTCCAGTGGGTAGCATGAAGAATGTAAAATGGTCCCTAGGGTATAGCACGTATGTGGTCTGGTGTTCTCGGGATACCACATCTGGTGTACTGTGACCCCAGACGTAATACGTGAGGTTCAAGATGTACCCTTGTACATTACTTCAAGTGTTAGAGTAATAGATAAGCAAGAGCAACTTCCTATCCTAGTATTGTAGTGCGTTCCAGGGGTGAATGAGGTATAGAATCACCCTAATGTTTATGATGGCTAGCATAAATGAGGTTAGTGTCCCATATGTAAGTGCACAGAAATGCAATAGAGGACAGAGTATCCTTATAGTAGTATGAATGAAGGTATAACATCGCTGGTGGGATAGTATGAATGTGGGTGGTGTGTTCTTGGGTTGGTGAGAGTGGTCTGTTCAGGGTAATGACTCAAGACAGGTATCGGCTGGAGGGGGACTGACCCTGGTGGCATGACTGTGTGTTGCAGGGTTGGCGGGTGTCAGGCTTCGTAGCGGCAGTACAGTCCAGCGCTGGCTCCTGCCGCTCGTCCAGACACTTCACCTCTCGACGCTGCACACCGCTTCCGCACGACACTGAGCACTGCCACACACATACCACACAAACATGTTAGTGTTTTGCTGTGATAACTGGACAAAGATCTAAAAGCATACCGGGAAGTGGACATGAAAAAAGCTAGAATTTTGAAATCAGTTATAGCATTTTTCTTTTGTAGTTTACTCGCTTTACATAACAAGATTATCCAAAGGAATATTAAAAGACAAAAGGAATTTTGCTTAGAGCAGAACTGAGAAATACCTGTGACCACTCGGAGGTGTACCACTCATGGCTGCACGGGCGTGTGCAGGCCTCTGTGGATTCCGGCCGCTGGTGGCCCTTGCACTGTGAGACATCGGTGGTGACGCGCCAGCGGCCGCGGAACACCACACATATCACCGGCCGTGTCCGTAGTCCGGGTCCACACTCCGAACTGCACTCTCCCCACGGACCTGCGGACAGGACAAATGGTCAACCAGTTCTCTCGCCCTAAACGAATAATCAATAGAAAATGTAGCAAAAAATTAAAGGAAAATGGAGGACCAAGAGTGATTTCGTTGAGAAAAAAGAAAAGTTAACGCTTTCGAGTATATAAGAAGAGGAACCTTGTGGTGGGGGGAGGCCTCACCTGTGAACCACTTGCCGCCGCAACCACGGTCTGAGGTGCAAGCCCTGGTGGTGGCCGGCCGCTGTTCAGAGTCGCACGACGTTTCCGTCACCTGATTGTCGAGGGCGTCGCCCGAGCAGTGGACGCGACGTCGCTGGACGCCATCTCCACACTCCTCGGAGCAGCGGTCCTCCCAAGCCGAGAAGAACCAAGTGTCGGTGGCGCAGGATCCCATGTCGCACAGCTCCTGAGGCAACCAACCACACAGACGGGAACGTCATGCAACATCATCCAACACTCGTGTTTACCAGCAATAGATGAAATCCCTTGACTGACACGTAGATGTTACTACTTATGACTAAGCAACACTGATTGTCTGAACTGTGCTACTAAATTACGACGTCATGAATTTTGCAAAAAGAATTAGAAAATTAAGGTCTATTGTTACTGTTACACCTTGAGCACGAAGATACGACCCCTGGATATGATGGCTTGAACTCTGAAGCGGCCCTTAAGGGACAGTTCAGAGACTCAGTCATCACAGCTAAAGGGTCTTTCCGATGAGCTTATGAGTCGTATCATGGAGCTGAAGAGTGGTAGCGTCATGTTCGTGGCATAAAATAGAGAAGTTCTTCTAGTCACAGGTAATGAAAATGTCACAACATATCAGATGACGGCGAGAGAGTTAGATTTTTTGTGAAACGTAAGAAACACAGAGAGTTACTTCTGAGAACACTGGTTCCTTCACATCGCAAGTAGATGTTCACGACAAGTGAGATGTCAAGAGGGGAAACATGCCCAACGTGACACAGTTGTCTTGCTGGGACAGAGAGACACCGACTGCTTATATGTAAGCGGGAAGTACGTACACCCGTGTGATTGTGTCTAGGATTATGTGCGCATCTGTGTTCCATTGCATACTATACCTTAGCGTTATATTGGACACCTCGTGTTGCGATGCGAACCAAGTTTTCCCACTTTTCAGCATTGAACATTACCATTTGAAGCAAGTTTCTTTCCGTTGTGTTGTGAGTTTCGCGTCGTTTTGTTGCGTGGCGTTATAAAGTTTGCATAGTGTTGCGTTTCGTGTACCGTTGTGTTGGGTTGCATTGTAACAGTAAGGAGGTACTATGTGTTTGCTATTATGCTTTGAAAGCTGTGTTGCTTGCTATCTATTATGTTGTGTTTGTTATATTTATTGCATTGTTTGTTATACTGTCGAGAATACTGTTCTGTGTTGCAAGTACTCTGATTTAACGTGCTCTGCACTTGGGCTTTGCATTTTTTTGCCCTTGCGCTGCTTTATTTTTGCATTACATGTTGGATAAGTTGTGTACTTTATTTAATATTTCTGATTTGCATTATTGGGAGGTGAGTTGCGTACATTGCAGTGTGCCGCATTTTGTGTTGCGCTGTTGAGCTGAGACACAGATTGTCCTAAGTGATTTTATATATATATATATATATATATATATATATATATATATATATATATATATATATATATATATAGGGGAGAATATATATATAGTGGAGAATTCTACCTCTCTATTCCCTACGTGTCGTAGAAGGCGACTATAGGGGACGGGAGCGGCGGGCTGCAAAACCTCCCCTTCTTGTATTTCAGATTCTAAAAAAGGAAACAGGAGTAACCAAGATAAGAAAGGAGAGATAGGTAGTATGTATGAGGAAAGAAACCTGGATGTTCTGGCTCTCAGTGAAACAAATCACAAGGGTAAAGGGTAAGAATGGTTCAGAAACGTTTCGGGAGTAAAGTCAGGATTTGGTGAGAGGGTAAAAGCTAAGGAAGGAGTAGCACTACTCCTGAAACAGGAGTTGTGGGAGTGTGTGATAGAGTGTAAGGAAGTAAATTCTAGATTGACTTGGGTAAAACTGAAAGTGGATGGCGTGAGATAAGTGATTACTGGTGCTTATGCACCTGGTCATAAGGAGAAAGATTATGAGAGGCAAGTAGTTTGGGAGCAGCTGAGTTAGTGTGTCAGCAGTTTTGGTGCACGAAACCGGGTATTAGTGATGGGTGATTTGAATGCGAAGGTGAGTAATGTGGTAGTTCAGGGTATAACTGGTGCGCAGTGTTAAGAATGGAAATGGTGAAGAGCTTTTTGAACTGTTTGCTGGAAAAAAGAGAATGGTTTCTGGGAATAAGAGGTTTAAAAAGAGAGATATACACAAGGATATGTATGTGAGTAGGAGAGATGGTCATAGGGCATTATTGGATTGCGTATTAATTGACAGGCGTGTAAAAGAAAGACTTTTGGATGTAAATGTGCTAAGAGAGTTTGTGGGATGTCTGATTACTTGTGGAGGCGAAGGTGAAGATTTGTAGAGGTTTTCAGTAAAGAAGAGAGAATGTATGGGAGAAGAGAGTGGTGAGAGTAAATTAGCTTGGAAAGGAGACTTGCGTGAAGAAATACCATGAGATACTGAGTGTAGTATGGCAAAAGGTGAGAGCAAATGAAGTGAGAGGAGTGGGTGAGAAATGGGATGTATTTCGGAAAGCAGCTATGGCAAGTGCAAGAGATGTATGTGGTATGAGAGATGTGGGAGGTGGGCAGATTAGAAAGGGTAGTGAGAGGTGGAATAAAGAAGTAAAGTTGCTAGTGAAAAAGAAAAAAAAGAGGCGTTTGGACGGTACTTACAAGGAAGGAATCCAGATAACTAGGAGATGTATAAAAGAAAGCAGTAGGAGGTCAAAAGGAAGGTGCAAGGGTTGAAAAGGAGTCAAATGAGAGTTGGGGTGAGAGAGTATCATTAGTATTTATGGAGAATAAGATGTTTTGGAAGTAGGTAAATAGTGTGCGTAAGACAAGAAAACAAATGGGAACATGGGTGAAGAGAGCAAGGGGGGAAGTGATAACAGGTAGTGATGGAGTAAGGAGGAGACAAAGTGAGTATTTTGAAGGATTGTTGAATGTGTTTGATGATATAGTGGCGGATGTAGGGTGTTTTGGTCGGGGTGGTGTGTGAAGTGAGAGAATCAGGGAGAGTGGTTTAGTGGAAAGAAAGGAGGTAGTGAAAGCCTTACGGAAGATGAAATCCAGCAAGGCGGCGGGATGTAATGGTGAGTGTCACAACAGAATCTTTCGTCACCAAAGTCTACAGAAACCCCACTCAAAATTACAAGAGGAGTGTCATCCATGCATTCGTGAGGAGAGTGATTAAGGTGTGCTTAACCTGGTAACTTCTGCACCAAGAACTTTGACGTGCTCGGTAAATGTTAAGAAACAATGGATATTCAAATACTGAATTTGATGCAGTCGCGAACAACATGCTGGATCAACATCTTGTGGCAAATAGATTACCTCAACGTGACAGCATTAAAGTTTACAACAGGAGTACGTTTACGACAATATATCGAAAAGACGAGAGGGTCGTGCGAGATATTGTAGCCAGAAACTGCAAGGCGTTTGATGAAGACAAGGATATCAGTCTGATGATATACTAAAGCAATTCGAAAGCATGTTCACTCGTTATGAACAACAATATTGTAGGTCGCTCTGGAAGTTTGAATCGTACCAATTTGGTATAAGAGTACCGATGCAATATTGGGGACCATCAGCCACACCACATAAACTACAGTGGACATACAACCTGCACCCTGAGCCGCCGCCTCTCGCTCCACTTACAAGAAGGTGGAATCAAACAACATCATGAACAGAAGCAAAGAACGAGACTAAAGAAGGAGATTATAGCGAATAACACTAGTTGCAGTGATCGGAGGAGACTACAGATATTAGAAGCCATTCAAATTAGACAGAAAGCACCTGCCATCAACATCCAGACAAACATGGCCACCGCCATACTGCTCTTTGATGGCACGCCAATAGGACGTAGACCTGATGCCGTTTTAGGAAGGATAGGACACGTCACTGACCCACCACAAGCTACCGAGTCCGCCATTTCTTGACAGGAGGAACGCGTCATTGAGCCACCCAGTCCGGACAATGAAGGTCTTGCTCGGCCGAGCTTAGTGTATTTAGTGATGGACTTTCTATATTCCTACCTCTTTTGATATTGTTCTTCTGTATTTCCTCAACTGTAAGTTTTTTCTCCTTTTTTTTTTGTCTCTATAATTTGTGTTTAGTTTGTAACCAATACCATTCGTCATGAAGTGGCTGGGAACGCTGTTTAAGATATTTCCAAGAGTTGCCTTAATGTTTCGATATGCTTCCGTCAAATCATTTTCAGGAGCGTGTTTTGATTATGGATAGCCGAGTGAGGTGGGGTGTCATACCTGTGGACGGATGTGCATATAGCTCTGTGTGTTCAGTGGCTGTTGCCTGCTGCTAGAGCACGTAGTTGTAGTACCCTGCCTTGGTCCATGTTCTGTTTGTTCTTTTTAGGTTGTTATTGCTTAATGATTAGTGTTTCGACGAAGTGCATGCGTCTTGTGTCCAGTACACGGAGTAGTATCTTTTTAGATTTAGCAACCATCTCTCGTGTGAGGGTAGTGTTGTGCTTCTTGGTGACATGTAATTTGCTGGAGCCATCATGTAGGCGTAAGGTAAGTTTTCCGGACAGTTTACATGTGCTTCCCATGCAGGTCATGTTGGTAAGAACCTCGCAGTCTCCTTGTTGATAGTTGAATTCATAAAGTACGTTGGATTCTCGAAATGAGTCTTGTTTATTACATAGCTGGTTGTTCATGATGTTTTCTTTTTGTATGTTTGTTTGTTTTCAATGTTGATAGCAGCTCGACTTTGCTGTCTTGTGATGTGTGGTTGATGCTTCTGGAGACGATGTCTCATAGAATAATTTCATCATAGTATACCTCAGGAATATCAGTATGCCCCATTCATACCCTTAACTGCTGCATTACCCTCTTTCGCTTTCAAATTACCCATCACCAACATCCGATTTTACGCATCAAAACTGCTGACACACACACTCAGCCTTTCCCAAACCTATCGCCTGTCTTTGTCAGTCTTCTGGCGGCCAGCTACATAAGCACACTAACTATTATGCAAATCAGCCTGAGGCTCACTTCCTTACATTCTAATATCATATTCTTATCTAACAAGCACAGGTCCAGTATGCTCTGCAGTTTTCTAAACCTGTTATCAACCAAGTCATTAACTTCCTTGGTTGCTCCACCTCTGACAGCGTATATCATTTTTCCTACAGCTTTGCTGAATTTCCTGTGTATAACTGTTTGTATGAATCCTGTTTATGTTCCTCAACATCAATCATCACGCTCTGCGTCTGTTGATTAGCTATCGAAAATTGACCCTTTTGCTCCCTCCTATCCACTGTATGTGGTAGTCCTTCCCCCTGCACATATGTGGTACAGCCTCTGGGACATCTTGAAAAGACCCAATCAACCTTACTTTCTTTTAATGAATTCGCCTTCCTTCATCTGGTTATGCACATTCTGAATCTCCTGAAATAAAAGTCAATATTTGCTCAAACCCAATGACTAAATTTTCCAGATCCCGAAGTTCCTCTCTCAACTCACGACACCTCTCATGATCTTTCACTTGATTTCTCAATTTCTGTTTTTCCAACTCTCTGTTGAATTCTAATCGTGTTCTTAGTTATTTCACACATTTACAGACCATTGATCTCTGTTGGTTCATGCTGTCTCTCTCTCGTGTGTGTGTGTGTGTGTGTGTGTGTGTGTGTGTGTGTATTCGTGTGTGTGTGTTAACGCAGTATACAATGACACTGCTCTCCCTGTGCCATATGAGGTATAATGTTGCTCGGTCACGTTACCTGGTTGCTGGGCTTCTCCCTGGAGTCACAGAGGTGGTCAGGGGCGGCACCCTTGGCAGTGACGCAGGTGACGGAGCGGTGTCGGTTGCCGAGGCCGCACTGGGCAGAGCACTGGCCCCATTCACCCGTCTGCCACGCTGGCGCCGCGTCGCATGCCGCCAACTCACATACCTGCAGAAGTATTTAATCTTTCTGTACAGCTCTGTTACTTGCTGAACTGTCCTGTACATCAGTGCCAGATGACCTATCGTTACATACGCCAGCACTAGCATTTTATTACTCTAATAAGCTGCTCCACTCATCTACTGTCATACACACCTGGATCATATTTTGTGTGCTATAATCCTTTAACAGTAAAAACTGTGGTGTCCTATACACATTTACCAAGTCAGTTGTCCTATACACATGTAGCAGTAAATTCCTTCTCCTCTGCACCTGTGCCAGGGACTTCTTTTACTCTTTACATTTGCAATAGCAAATCTATTGTTCTAAAAACCTCTAACTATATGATTATGGCTCTGCAACAGCTGTGCTACTGTATACGTTGCCTATAAATCTGTAAGTACCTATAATGTCTTCTGCACTTTAACCGGTAGATATATCATCCTGAATACCAGAACCAACAAATCATTTGTCCTATAACAATGCACCAGCTGAGCTATTGTACTGTTCATGTGTAATGATATTTGTATTGTCATAACCTTGCACCAGACAATCTTATTATCTTATAAAATTGTACTACTGGATTTACTGTTCTATGTACGGAAACCAACAGATTTAGTCATATACACATGTGCCAAAGGATCTACTTTTCCATACTAGTTTTATCGGCCAGCTTCCGGCCAGCCTTAGAATCCCAGCCGAGACCAATTGTGCTGGTAGATATGATGTTCAGCACGTCTGCACAAATAGATGTATTACCTTTATATGTGTACCAGCAGATCTCTTTTCCTGCATACCCGTGGTGCCTATACACTGAACCAGTACCATATACGTACATAATGTTCTGTACAGCTGTTCTAGAGGATCCTTTATTCCGTACACCTAAAATCACACAACTCATCCTCAACATCTACACAATGCATATAAGTTTCTGTTAAACATTTACATTTAATGAGACGCTGGACACATGATATATCTCTGCCAGCGCGATGATAAGTGATAATGTAACACCTACAGCGACACGGGAATTGATGATCCTCCCCAGAAGGAATTAATGATCAGCCCCTTGAACACGACGGTACGCTTTGACCCTTAAACGTCATGTCAAAGGCTAAGCCGTCATACCTAGAGATCGCACCGTCGTGCTCCAGGGACATTGCCATGCTCAAGAAGTTAATTTGCTCGGTCAACTGGACGTGGAATCATTTATTCTGTACCTTTACTAAGATACGAAATGATGACAAGTATCTTCAGGAACATCCTGGTTACCACTTTACTATATTGGATGATTTTCTTTTCCTTTTCAGCAAAGGGAAATTCCTGGTCGTCTTCTTAAACAGAAACGATGGGCGGGAAAGGTAACAAGTATGTGTGTGACCTACGGAATGAGAGTCCACTGCAGATGGGTTTTGACCTTTCCTTCTTTTTATTAAGAGGATAATGTTATATGTATGAACATAAAAGCACCCCTCTCTTCCAAAAAGAGAAAAGCTGTTCATATCCTTGCTGTGCAACATAGCTTTCGCCCGTACCATACCTTCTTCCCACGTCACTCTCTGCCCAAACCACCGTCTCCACACACACTCCACAGCACTTCACTTCCATCATATCTCACACATTGCCATACCCCACTACCACCCATTCCACTACCACCATCCACTCCATCACCACCACCATCTACTTTATTACCACCCCTCCCATTCTACGATCACCAGCCACTGCACTGAAATCACCCATTCCACCACCACCACCAACTCCATTACTAACAACTCTACGACCACTACACACTTTTCCATCATCCACTCCATTACCCCTCCCTCCACCACTGACTATTTCACCACTATCCAATCACACTCAAACACTCATTCTACCACTCCAGCACTATACTCCCACGATGTTGCCCCCTGACACCAGTATACCACAACATTACCTTGTAGCACCGTGCACCCCACACTGTGTGCACCCACAAGAGTCCGTCAGCCACTGTCCCTGTTCAAGTAAAGCTTCCATGTTACTGCATTCCCACACCACTGTGCCTACAGGCCGATTCTTTCTCATATAAATCTTCTTACCTTTACCCCCTAAATTACTGTATTTCCCCGTTACTGTAGATTCGTACCATTAACCGCAAAACACTGTACCTTCATACTCTCATGCGATTTCGTTTGTATATAAGACACCGTTGTACCACAGCGTCTTTACACCACTCTTTTCCTAGATTACTACATTTGCACACCAACACCCCCTATTACCCTCACAATTACCTTTCTGCACTGTTGGACAAACATCTCTGAATTTCTGATCCAATGTACCCTAACACTGCTTTATCGCACGCCACTGCACCCACACCTTCCTTCCGCACCCTACAACATTCAACTCCAGACACGTACCAAACATTTTCTCTCGCACACAATGGCACTTCACTCAACTTCTGCTCCCACAACACAGCCTACCGCTACATCTTCCTAACAGAAACACTAGAAACCTACCTATTCTTTCTTGCAACGCAACCGTTCTCAGCACTGCATGCACTTCATAACATTACACACCTTTCTAATATTGAAATAAAAAAAAGTTTCACCAACACCCAAGCACCCTCCCCGTACTGGACCTTGCCACAGTACTATATACGCAAACACTGCACCTTCTCCAGTCATGCACTATTCCTAAACACTATCTCTAATATAAGGCACACATAACACTGTACTCATTCATACCACACAATCTTCCAAGCACAAAACCTTTCAGTGTATTTCTTTGCAGCACTGCTCCCTTCCCAAGCATTATGCCCCACCCCCAACACTGCACTCCTTTTGTACCTCTCCCCAGCACCACACACTTATCTTTCCATCACCTTTCCTACACTTTAACCCAACACAACACTCTCACCCACGTCACTACGGCACCCATTCCCACCTTTGCAGTTCCATTGTGAGTACTGTATGCTGCCCTGACACTGCAGTCTTCCCTGTCTCTGTGCCTTCCCTCCCCATCTCTACAACCTACTCCAACGCAGCACCCTTTCTCCCCAACACCTGTGTTCCGCCGTATCCCTGCAGCCTAACCCCACTGTGTTGTACCCTTTCCAACACCGAAGTTAGCCATCTCACCTGAGCCTTGGGTACGGCGGGAGGAGCGAGGCAGGCGCCCTCGGGTTGCGTGATGTACTGGTCGGGCGAGATGCGCATCTTGCAGGCGAGGACGCGGGTCTGGACGCCGAGGCCGCACGTCACGCTGCACGGACCCCACGCCTCCGGCACCCACCTGACGGAGGACATACCAGACCGGTTACCAGCAGCCAGCCGGTTTAGTGCTGACGGAGAGGACTACTACTCATGGAAAGCGTTATAAGGATGGTGAGAACCTTGGCTGCCTTACTGAGGTGATGGTGACAGTAATCGTGATGATGGTGATAGAAACGGTGATGACAGTGATAATGATGATGGTGATGATATTCGCTGTGATATTGACCATAAATGATGATGGTGGCATAATAATCGTGGTGATGTTGACGATAGTTGATGTTGGTGGAAATACTGAAGGCGGCGATGGTGCTGGTGATAGTGACGGTAATGGTATTAGTGGTAATAGTGAGGGTAACGATGGTGGTGGTTATAGTGACAGTGATGGTGGTGATGAGAGTGACGGTGACAATGGTAGTGGTAACAGTGACGGTGATGATGATGTGGTGACAGTGAGGATGAGGCTGGAAGTGGTAACAGTGACGATAATGATGGTGGCGGTGGTAATAGTGACGGTGATTAATATAGTTGTGACAGAAAATAATACTGTTGATGAAATAATGGTGCGATAATGATGGTGCCCATGAACGATGGTGCGATCATTATAACAGTATGATGACAGTGGTAATGAGGATGGTGGGTGAAGATGAAGGCGCACATACTGATGGAGCTGCTGAGAATTATGTTAGTTGTAAAAATAATGGCGCTGGTGAGGGAGTGCACAATCTGCTTATCAAAATAATTTCCATGAACATGGTGTAATTACTGCTGGTGTGATTACTGGTGTAATTCCTGAGGGTCTCATTACTTAATGATAATGATCGTGTGAAAATACATAAAGTGATAACGATGGAATGATAAGGCAATGGAAATGATGTGAATACAGATAAGTGATAGTGATGGTGGTAATAATTACGATGTGATTATTCATGAAAGTGAGTATGATAGTGTTGATTAACGGTGTCAAAATGATGGTTATGTTGTTAAAAGAGAGACCTGGGTTAACGACATCATCGATGATTCCGGTGGTCGTGAAGAGAAGCGAAGAGATGATAAGGAATGATAATGATGCAATGACGTCGCCAATGATGAAGATGGTTTCTGCTTGTGGTGATTGTAGTTGCGGTGACAAATCATGGTAATGGTGATGCTGGTGATGACGGCCCAGTTTCACCAAGCCTCCGCCTAAGATTAGATCTACACATATAGTAATTTCATTAGTCATTTAACCTATACAATTGATCACATCTTACAGAATATCAAGGGATTTGCATAATATTTCTATCTTACATACACGTAAATACTGAGCTATTATCTTCAATAATCTTTTAGGGTTTCCTAATAGAATCTTAGAACTGTGTTTGTGTGTGTGACATACGCGGCGGGACAGGGTCGCAAGTTGCAGCGGACGACCTCCGGGGCCGGGCGGGTCAGGTCGCGACACTGACTGGCCGGCACCTCGTTCCCACGCTTCCTCTTCACACACACCACCCGGGTCGTCTGCGTGCCTGTGGGGAAGACGGAAGGAGAGGTGAGGGTCGGTCTGCGCAAGGCGGCGACTGTGGCGGTGAGAAGGGACAGGCAGGTTGGGTGAGTAGGGGAAAGGAGGGAAAGGGAGAACGGAGGGAGGGAATGGTAAGTAATAAACAAGGGAGAGATGATAGTTCTACTGGAACATACAGCACAGGTAGCAAGGGTGTAAGGAGAGATGGTAGACTGTTACTGGAGGGATAAAGATAATAAAGTTACAAAGAAGAAAATCATGTACATATGAAAGGCAACCACCTTTTAGAAACCATCTCTACTCCATGAAAAAAAAATGCAGCTCCAGAAAATATAAAATTCATATTGTCTGATGATCATTTTAATTAAAAACGCCTCCAATCATGAGTGAATGCAAATGTCTCGCCTCAACTGCCTTACTGTGAAGTGTTCGTATTAATTTCCGAAGGCTATTATCGCGGTAATTAGAATTAATGACCTTTGACCCCCTTAGTATTCAAAAGCACACACAAAAAGATGTCTGGCCGTTCTGGACAAAGGCACACACACACACAAACACAACCACACACAAACACACACACACAACCACACACACCTGCTGAGTTTCTGGGTGCTCAACTCAGGAATATTGTTACGGTGAGCAATGGCAAAGTCTGGAAAGGAAAAGAAAGAACGGAAAGACAGCAGCAGAATCAACATGTCCCCCACTTTACGGGGAGAGACGGTGATAATAACAATGAATAAAGAGGATTTTTGAAGCTATTACTTAAAACAGTTACATCATAACCCTTACATAGGAACATTATGCTGGCATTTGGAGCCTCATTATGTGATAATGGCGAGACAGCCCTCACCTGCAGCATACGATAATGAGAGGACGTTACTCCCACTTTTATTCTCTCGTGAACAGTCAGCTTTTATGTAAATGAAGTCTAAATATCTTTCTTAATTTGCTCTCTACGGCTTTGTACTGTTATACATTTTCTCTCCGGGTCAAATGTTGGGGAAAAAGAAAATCATAATCTAAGGCATATGTTTAGTTAACCTCTTGAGTACGGTGGCTTAATATTTTGAGCACTATTACTGAAACCTTTGAGTGCGAAGACTAGACCCCTCGAATACGATGACTAATGTCAAGGTTTAAGTCATCGTACTCAAAGGATTAAACCGTATATTGGAGGGGATGATGAATCGTTCTCAGGAAGTTAAGAGGATTGAAGCGTTGTTATAGTGGGAAGGTTGCGTTATCCCTGCCAGCTAACTGAGCCAGCAGTCTCTACCTTGCATCCCCTTGATACATTAATGTAATGAAATTAGGGAAACACTGTTTCAGTGTCGTTTCAAGTCTCAGCTGTCCATAAAGTGGGATTCTGAGGAGGAGGAAATAACCTCTCAGGTTAAGGCCCAGAAGTATATCGCATTTTTAAAAGAACTTTCGTGAGAGCGTCTCAGATGAATACTTGGAGAAAGGAAAAAAAAAAGCCATGATATTCACGAGCGAGTGCAACATGTCTCCACCAGGATCATACCTCACCGGCATGTTCATACATGGGGCATACGCCACCAAATTTATTTTCACCATAGTGGGTCAGTTCAAAAGCCATTCTCACTACTTCCTTACCTTCAAGACACCTACCTCATCGTCACTACATCTCATCTTCACTGCTTCCCCATTTTTCCCAAATTCTCGACATCTTCATTCTACAAGATTAGGCCCCTGTTTGCTAGAAAGAATGGAAGATAGAAAAAATACAGCACACTCAATGCTTCTTTCCTTCAGGGGGAACATGAAAAGACGTGAAGGTCACCTATTAGTGATTTCTGAACAGAACATTTCTGCAACATGTGGGTAACGCTCAAATATCGTAAACCTTCTGACATCACATGGTCATTCAGCCATGTCTCCGTACCTCCTCCTACCCAATACCAACTAAAATAATACTGGCAATGTCTTGATATCTGCTATGATTGCAGGAACACGAGCTGTCGTTATAGATAAAGAAAATCAGCTTGTGGTTTGTTCTGCATCATTTTGAAGGCTACTGTTGGATCGTATTTCAAGAAATTCAAGTCATCATGAAATTATGAGACATATGATTGAAGTGTTAACGTCAAGAAGGTCGATCATGCACCGCTGGTGGTGTAGGTTCCTGGCCTTAATGACCATAAGCCGCATTCACACCCGGATCTTCATGGGGATTTCAAATACAGGCTATGCAATAAATGAGCAACAACGAATTCATTTCGAGAATTACATTTCAACAGAAAATCAAATGACTTTCTAAAGATGACTTGCATCCTTATCAACCTAATTATCGTCTTCTGAACTTCTGCTTTCTCTGTTTCGAGAGTTCTTCTTTCTCCATTTTGTTGTTAAAACAAGGTGAACATTAAGATATAAAATCAGTTGAGCTGAATCAACTGTTCCTAATTATTATCTACCTAGAGATGAACCTGTGCGAGTCAAATAAGCTCACATAATTGTTTAAATCAAGTTCTCCTCCCACTCCTTACCTTTAGGACGGGGAAGCCTGTATTAACTCCTCCCGGCTGGCAGAAGGCACCTGCGTCACCGAAAATACACGCCATTTAACTTGCGATAAAGAAATATAATTTTGTTCTTTATGAAGGGTGAAAATAAGTACTGGAAATAAGAGTTCCAGATTTTTTAGTAGTAGAAGCGATGCAAACAGAAGCAGTAGCTATAGTTATGGTTCCATGGGCTGGAAAGACCATTATGGGCCCGTGTGGCTATGGGGGCCTCGTCAGGGGTCGACTCACCTCCACCGCAGGTCTCGGTGCAGCTGCTGAAGCCCACGACCTTCCACTCGTACCGCTCTCTCCTCTTCTTTGCCCCATGAACACCCTTTCTGTGGTTCTTCTTTCCTCTTCTCTCTTTCCTCTTCTTCTTCCTCTCTTCCTCCTCTTCCTCCCACCGCCGATTCGACAGGACGGAATTTCCGTGGCCATTTACGGATCGTGCATCGTTCACAGGTCCTGTACAGGGTATACCAACTGTTTAGTCATTCATTATGCATCAGATATCGCTTTAAATGAATACTAAATGACAGGTCGTCCAGTTCGGGTAGCTGTAGTTGTAGAATCCTTTGATATATACACCACAAAAGGAAGAACACTGGTAAATGAACAAGCGAGCTGTATTGTTGATAAATTCGGAAAATATATTTTACGGAAAATATCCGACATCCGCAGCAAAGCAGATCTCTAAAAAGTTGTTGGTATCAAACATTTCTTTACCTTGACTGAAGCATTTCACTTGTACATTCCAGTCCTTGTGTTTTTAACTAAACTTTTACTGTTGACCAGCCATAAATCTACTGTTAGATTTTATCGTTTGGGTATTTCCCAAGATACTACCATAATGTGCACAAATACATATGATATATATATATATATATATATATATATATATATATATATATATATATATATATATATAATAAATATGACATACATTTCTAATCATTCTAAATCATAATGGTTAAAAATATCACTCTAAAACTAAAAGAGATTTGTCTGTCTAAGTGATACGGCGGACTGTGTAATGAGAGACAGAGAGGAATTAGGTAATGCTTTACGCAGGCGAACAAGAAGTATTGATCTTTGCATATCAATAGCAACAGGCAACACAGGATCTCTGGTAAAAACTGGTTGACTTGTGGTGAAGTTGTCTAATGAGGCGTGGAATAGCGAGGAACAGCTCTTTTCCAAATGGCACCTATACTTATACGTCAATAGACGTCTGAATTGGGTGGGATGTGAGAGACATACGACAGCTAAAAGAAGCAAGTAGTGTGTCCTTGGATATCTTTTAAGAAGTTAAAAAATATATTTTCTCTCTCAATACGAAGATTTAGTTCTTCCAAGACCAATTTTCATTCTTCAGCACGAAAATGCAAGTGGCATCAAGGCTTATAAACGACACTCAAAGAAGAACGATAGCTTACTTGTCTGTGGTAGGAGGGAAGAGCTGACTGGTGGCAACATCGTGCGTGACCTGCCCACACCTGGGTCACTACTGACCCCGTTTACAGAGACATGAGTCTGATCAGCACACTAGACAGTGATAAGTAACTGGAGTAAAAGGATGTTCCCGACCTACTGCGACTAGCCGATAGACCATCCCTGGAAATCGATTGTTGGGATGGATTGCGTACAATCTTTCCTACTCGTTGAGAAAATGGCCCTGGGACATGACTGGAGAAGAGGTTAGTCTTAGTGATAGTCTCAGAAATGATATAACTTACAAGATGGTTTATGTTCTGAGATATTAAGGTATTTTTCAATCGGGATTGATATTAACCTCGTAGATTTGGTAGTGAAGGTGACTGTGTAACCCATAGTCTTACAAAGAAAATACTATATTAGTTGTTGGTGAAAAGTATGCAGAAAGAAATAAGCAGTTTTGTGTAGCATGCAGTACGTACAAATAAGTATACTTGAGAAATGCTGAGTTCAGCAAGTGCGTGTATGGTGGGTTGGTTATTACTGAAAATGCTCGATTAGGGTGAGTCCAAAGTATGATTTTAGAAGTTGACTGTGTGCAGGTTATAGAGATAATATGGCTACTTGTAGCGGAAAGGCCAAAGCTGCGACTGTCAATAGGGTTATATAGAGAGGCCAGAGAGGGTTGGAGAGTGAGATGTTTAAAAAGGCCAAATTTAGAATAATAACTGCTTTTCTGGGGATGATCAAGGCTACAGAAATCTATTTAGACAGTTTCTCGTCAAGGCTGTTTGAGTGCTATAAGACTGAGGTTTTTGTGTGAACAAGTTAATAGAACAAGCAGGCCATGTCATGTAGTGGGCTTTACTGTGAGACGGGCCACATGGTCTCAGGAGCAGCGACCTCAAGCGACCTCAGTGGAACTTTGCACAGTATGTAGGAGTAGTCCAACGGAGAAACCAGATCGTGTACCTGATGGCGGGGTCCTGGAAGCGGGTCCTCCAGGCACGAGTGGGTTGAGAGGGTTATCGGGTCGTCTTCGTCGCTGGGGCGATCCCGGCACTACACTCCCGGATAAGCGCTTCGACGACGAAGGTGCCATAGGGAGACGGTACTCGTATCTGATGCCCGGGTTGGGTGATTGGTAGAACAGCTGGCACAGGAGAGACTTGGGTCATTACTGAGAACTTAAGTATATCAAATACCATGATATAACTCTACAAGTGAACAACAGTTGGCCAGGAAAACTTTTACATATATTTCGCTTCATAACTCTTGAATAATCTATAACGACCAACTGATGAATAAGCTTCTTGCATTACTATAACTGGCATATTTATTAATTCCTATACATGAAAGAGCGTGGCTATACCCAAATCAGAGTTCTTAAAACCAAAGACCATCGAAATATGATATCAGTAAAACTGAAAAAAGAACTGATAGAAATGAGAACGAAAAATAGAGATCAAGGAAAATTTGAACATTCCTTTAGTAAGTATACTACCAAATATGGAAAAGAAACAAAAAAAATGAGCATAGGAAAGATGGACGACGATGGATGAAGATTTGACGTCTTGCAGGAAGATGATAAGACAGAGTAACAGTAAAAGAACAAGAAAATACCATAAGACAAAAGTCCATCATGAACTCGAAGGATACAGGCACAAGAAAAAGTACGAAATAATACAAAGACAGTACAAAGAAAAAGAACCTTACTATACGAAGATGGATAACAGAAATGACTAAATAACTAAATGAAGTAATAGCGGGTGGTAACATCGAGACAAAAGAATCAGCAGACACTTTGGACGAGGGTGGACGGACTCCGCCAGGACTCACCATAACATCAACGGGCTGGGTCAAGGGACCAATGGCCGTGACCTTGTCCCCCTGGTACCGTTCCGGCCTCTGATATGAGAAGGTGGTGCCCCCAGACGGGTAATTCCCCGACGAGTTCACCGC
Organism: Panulirus argus; assembly: GCA_038088735.1. Classification (NCBI taxonomy): domain Eukaryota; kingdom Metazoa; phylum Arthropoda; class Malacostraca; order Decapoda; family Palinuridae; genus Panulirus; species Panulirus argus. The sequence goes on along the minus strand of JAYMFT010123010.1, from coordinate 2,276 downwards.
CCAGTTGCCGTTAAGGAAAAACTCTCCGGTCGGCTGACGAAGAGCTGCAGGGAGAACCTATGTTGGTGGGTCATACTTATGTGTTCAGCACCTAAGGAGCATTTCTGGACTAGTAAGACAATGATAGATATAAAAAAAATTGAAGTCCTTGACGTTACTCTGTGAGCCCAACGGCATGACTCCTGGGTTTAATGGGCTGGCCTTTGACTTGGCCTTTTAGGTTCAGATGAAAGGCTAGGCATTCGAGGATCGTACAGCTGTGCTCAAAAATCTTAACATCGTGCGCAAGGGGATAACATCTCTTGCTCATCTGAAATGTTTAGAGAGGCAGACGATCTGAAAGGTGTATTTAGAGTCAAAAGAATATGTTTAACGTGCTGGGCAGACACAGTTTGATAATAGTCTTTGCTTTAAATGACGCGCGTGAGAGGTGATAACTTTCTTAAAGCCAAACATAAGCGTCTGGAGTCATAAAGATTTGTTTCTTGTATTACACCGGGTAGTCAAGAAGATTTGTTCTGAGAGAAAGAGAGGTGTTTTAAGGGATATAGAGGTGGGGTCAACGTCCCAGCAATATATGTTTTAACAATCGTCGTTCTATGCCTCAAGTTTAAAGATTTATATGCAGTAGATGTTTGAGTACTATATGTATCATATGTGCTGATCCATTCATTGACATAAAAGAAAGATTTACTAATTTGTTGGAAGCGTTTACCACACTGCCTAGAGCTGTAACCATTATCACACTCTCTAGAACTATAATTCTAAAAACACTGCCTAGAACTGTAACACATACCACACTGCCTCGAACAGTACTATTTACCATGATACGTACAACTGTAACCTTTACCACACTTCCTAGGACTGTAACATCTGCCTCACTGCCTAGTACTGTAACACTTACCAAACTTCCTAGTACTGTAACATTTGTCTCTACCTAGAACTGCACGACTTACCACACTGCTTAGAAATCTAACCTTTACAACACTACCTAGAACTCTACCGTTTACCACACTGCAAACGGTATTAAGATAAAGATGATACATATGTAACTAGGTCTAAAAGCTTAACCGGGTAATTAAAAAGGACATAAAATCACTGTTGGTAATTCATGCAAGAATACATAACCAAAGATCTTAAAAACATTTAAGCAAATGATTGGACAATTCAATCAGAAAAGAAAGGGCTTTCGTATAAGAAGGTATTATCTATGACAGTGGAAGGCTTGCCAGATACCTAGAAGATAAACCAATTAACTGGGGAGCTCAATAAGTGAGGGTTTAACTTTGTAAGTGGAGGAATTAACCTGGTACTTAAGAGATTTATCCAAACTTGTGTCAATTTTATCTCGAAGTTCATATCTTCCAAAATTTTATTCCTCTAAGATATCATCAATGATCAAATTACTTCCCGGATTTATTTCCATATAAGTAAAACATTTAAGATTATACGGCATATAACATGATGTGACTAGTTCAACATTTTCATTCTCTTTTTGATTTTAACTGTTCTCCTCTCTCCTTATAGTGAGGTGTCGTCAGGAACACATGGCTAAAGCCAGCTAGCAAAAATTTTCAGCTAGGCTCCTCCATCTGTTCAACGTGACTTAATAACGAAGATTCTCTCTATTTCTCTGAGCCTAACACCGTAAACAAGAGGGGAGACAGACCGAGGTAGTTCGTGGAGGGCTTGGCGTGCTGGATGGTGATGTTGGCGGAGCCACGGGGCAACGTGGCGATCAGGTTGTACCCGAACGGCATCTTGGGTCGGGAGAAGACGCCGGCGATCACCCTGCAGGTGCTGTTGTTGCCGCCGCAGTGGCCACACGAGTCCAGCTGCAGGCCAGACCCCAGCACACCGTCACAGCCCACTTCCTGTCGCATATAAAACGCACTTTTTGTACATGGTGTATGGAACCAGGTAATCAGGAATAAAAGAATATAAATCTCAAATAATTGCACGCGACGTGGTCCTTGGGACACACACACACACACACACACACACACACATCACAAATGTGGTGTAGCAGAAGGTAGATTTACTGACCATGAGTAAGCACTGGCCCAGAAGGGTTCGAATCCTGATAATGGCAGTTGGCCCACACCCAACTCAGGTGTTCACCCTCCTCTCTGGGCGGGTTGTTAGAAAGGTACTTGGTTTGGACTGGTGTATGTGTGTGTGTGTGTGTGTGTGTGTGTGTGTGTGTGTGTGTGTGTACGTTTGTCTGGTCGATCCTCAAAGGGGCCTGTTGTTGGTCGTCTGGTCTAAGGAACAAA
>JAYMFT010122999.1:0-13211 GCA_038088735.1 Panulirus argus | reverse complement strand
AGCCTGAGCCAGGTACCCATTTTATCGACCAACCCCTAGGGGTGGATGAACAGCTGGGTTAACTGTGGACCGACTGCGGGAACCAGGATTCGAACCTATGTCCTCTTCCTATTCTACAGTTAATATTTAGACCACCGTTCTCGTACCTTGTCTCCAACTGCCCTTGCCACCAAGGCCTGGGCCTCTGACTCCCTAGTGGCTACTGCTTCCCACAGTTTTTGTATAGAGACCAACCGCACGAGGATTGACCGGTACGATACCTCTTCTGAAATTATCTTCCTTCATTCTTTAACTTTTCTATCTTAGAGTGCCAGGTCTAGAAGCATCCGAGAAGCTCTGAATATTTTTCTCATTTTCTTGTTTATCCTGTTTTCCAGTCATCCGAGACAGCCGTAAGTGTAGCATGTTTTGCCCGTATCACGTCAGTCACTATAATAAAGAACCACATTGCTCAAGTCACATCTCACTTACCAACACACCTCTCTCTCTCTAACAGGGTTGTTTTCACAGGGTCAACCCATCTCACACCACATTGTCCTCAGGCATTTCATTTCCAGTACAATCTCTCCCAGCTTTTCCATTGCATTCACGATCCGAAACCTGCATCAGTACGACACTGTCGGGGGCCATCTTTGTCCTTACGAACACTGACCTTCTCCTTCCACGCATTCTTTAAGGCGACAAAGACCTTAATCTCCTCTTCCACCCTGTGACTCGCTCGTCTCCCATGGGTCCATCCACTGCCAAGCCCCTCCCGACGTACCTAGAGCACCCCACTCATTCAAGGTCTCCCCAACTCCACTTAAACTCTTAACAAAAGTAATGACGTGCAGCAGGAGGACAGCACCTAATTACCTACTCATAATCATACAAACTTTTGACTTTCTTCCTATACACATTCTCCCAAGCTCTGTCACCAGCATTTAGAGTTTATACCTAGAGTCTGTCACCAGAATCTTTCGCAGATAGCAAACGAATCACCCCCATGTCCCTTCCCTGAACCCCCAGTATACTGTAGACCTGTATCCTGCTATAAGATCCGCATATTTACTTCCCCCACCACCCTAACAGATTAAAGAGCCATGGTGACATGACACATCCTTCATGCAGATTTCTCTTCACCGGGAACCACTCATCCTCTTCCCTTCTTCCTTGCACATATGCCACACTTTCCCTGTAAAAACTCCTCACTGCATTCAGTAGCTTTCCAATAGCATCTTCCACAAGGCCCTTCGGTCAACTATATCTTACACTCTCTCCAGATTTATAAAGACAACTTTCTCCAAATATTTCTGAAATACATTCTTCAAAAACGAAACACCTGGTCCATATACTCTCTCCCTCTCCTGACACAACATTGCTTCTCTCCACCCAGCTGTTCTGTGTATACCATCTCCCTCTCAATCACCACCGTCCCCTATACCTTACTACAGGTAGTTATAATCAACTTACTTATACCTCCTTAGTCTACTGGTACACCCGGGCACAGGAGTTCGCTTGGACGTACCTAGTATGTTTATGCCAACTGAGCTGGTAACACTGTATAGAGGAGTGAGCCGTTTTGAAACCTGCTTCTTTCCCTACACGTGTAGGCTTTAGAACTCTCTACCTTCCCATGTCTTTCCTAATAATCATAACCGTACTCGCGACACTTGCCAGATGCCTCTGGTATTATTGTACAGGGGTACCTAGTGACGGGACCAGGATCCCGATTCCTCTGTCAAGGAATAAAGAATTGAAACTGAAAACTGAACTATGACCTGGCACATTTCAAAATACAGGTCTTTCACTTTTTCAAAAATTCGTAAATACTTTCCCGTGTCTTTTCTTTTTCCGTTTCTTAATTCTCTTTGAATTTCAATTAGGGCCCGGCCTCGATGTGGACTTTTGTCCGCGAATGGAGCCTCCATCATGAAAAAAAAGGATACGTGGAACACAGTAGAGTGATGTGAACTGTTAAGTAAATGGCCACTAATGAAACAGTCGAATTGTTCTTGGAGGCAGGCCTGGTAGCATGTTTTGTGTAACTGATAACGATCAGGCGTGTAAAAGAAGAAAAAAACAAGAATGTTAATGAACGTAAGATTTCGTGGTGTTGCCAAGATCTGCTGTTCTCGAGCAGCAGCAGCTGTCAACCATCAGGTAATAACTATGTCACATGACACTTTATCAACAAGTGTTCACTGTGGAGGTCCATGCGGCATTCTGTACGCCATATAGTTCAATATAAACACAGCAACTGTGTTCAACAGGAACATGCAAGACTTACAGGCAAACAATCATGTCTGTGACCTCCAGGCACTCCTAACCTTCTTCTCCCTCTACTACCCCTCCCAGTCTCCCTGACACCACCTACTATTTTTTCACCCATCCTTCTCTGGCCAGTGATGTCGCTGTCTTCACACGTCTGTGATTGCTTCTGATCGGATAATAAAAGTCAGTATTTCTTACCCTAATGATATTTGTGCTCTCCACCATTTGCACCTGAAGACACTTTACAGTTCACGTCACTCTACCATATTCCATGTACCCTTGTTCCTCTTCCCCATACAGTGTAATCAGCTCAGTTGACAAAACATGCTAGGTGCGTGCTTACGAACACCTGTGGCCGAGTGTACATTTTTGTCTGGCTCGCCTTTGTACACGGGTACCATACAAGCACTCCTCCAGTCCTCAGATACCTCCCCTTGGGCCATACATACGTTGTACAGCCTAAGCAGTCGACAACACACGTTATATTTCTTTGAGAGATCCAACTGCAATCCCATCCACTCCCGACGCTGTCCCACAAGCAAGGTCTGCACCACTTCACCGTCCCTTTAGATGACCCTCTCACTCCACACACCTATTTGCATCATAACAAAATCACATCCGCCTTCCTGTGACCTAACACACGCAGTAGTCCTTCAGAGAGCTCACGCCATCTCCTTTCTAAATCTTTGCAACCTCCCCTGTCCGTTTTCCTCAGAGCCACCCAAGTATGTCCTGTTCTCTTTACACTTTTCACCTCTTTTCAGAGAATTTTATTACTATCTCTAAAGTTCAGGAATGCACTCCTTCCCTATCTCTCATTAGCCCAAATTTCAGCACTTAAACCTTTCTCTTGTAACCCTCCCAGTTACTTTCAACTCTTCTCTGAAGATACGATCCAGGCACTTCTCTTTTCTGCTTCACTAGCAATCTAATTTCCTCATTCCACAACTCACGATCTTTTCTCATATTCGCATCCCACCTCCTGCATTACATACGCCTCACGCAAGCACTTAAGAGGTGCTCTCCAAAATATTTTCCGCTTTCTTAGCGTTGCTTTCCTCCAACCTATGCCATTCTTCAGCCAATATCCCCCGATATATTCGCACGCAGGACTCTTTTCCAATCTCGTTCACTTTAAGCACCTTCTTCACACGTCCGCAGTTTGCCGTCTATCTCTAAACCCCCCACAAACTTTCGCTTTCGCTTCCATCATGAAATAATATGACAGTCCAATTACCGCCCGTCTCTGCACGTTCACATCAAGAATCTCTCCCTTTGCATAACTCTCTTTAACAAACATTATCGCCCCTGAACCACAAAACCTATCATCCTTTGTTTATCTGTACATGCAATTTTCAGATATTCACAGATTCCCGATCACCATTCTCCTTTTAGCACACAACCTGACAAGACTTTCCCCAATTTTCGTCTATAACAGGATCCCGACATCACCCACCTATCCTTCAGATCCCTTCTACTGAGATTCGATCCCTTGCATCCAGGTTGCCAAAGCACTCACTCACCTCCGCCCAGAATGCCTTGCTTTCTCATCCTCTTTCTCTCGTTTCCTGATGCACAAAGCACAGACACGTAGTCTGATTTCCTTCTCACCCACATGGGCCTGAAATCCCTTCCACTCCTCATCACAGTCCTCGCAACTCGTCAGCCGTCAGAAGAGCCACCGCTTCATCCACTCCTGTCCTCTCTCTCTCTCGAACCCTCGGACTTCAGCCACTGAACATTCCCGAGTGAAACTACGCCTCTTACCCCTCACCTTTGTGTTGCACAGAGAACATCCAGGTTCGTCTCGCCAAACATAGCCACTGTCTCTTCCTTCTCGTCGTCCCAGTTACCACCACAAACAGTCAGATACGCCAGACTGAACCTCTGAGGGAATAAATCCTCGCTTGCCTACTTTCTCTGTTCCTGGTTTTTAAAGTACTGATATAGGAGGGGAGTATTTCCCATTCTTTCGATCCCACCCCCTCAAAGTAGCGCTTTGCGACGCGAAGGAGATACGTGGATAGTGTTATGCCCCTCTCCAGTCGCTAGGGATAGATGTATGGATAGGGACGGATGTGACAATTGGTACAGGGGAAGGGGAAACACTGCAAGCCATACCTGTTATATTGCTGTATAGAAGTGAAACTCTGGGGCTGCCTCCACTTCTGAAGCTGGTGTGGCTGCCCTCCACTGCTCAAGCTGGTAGGGCTGTTTGAGCGGTTACTGGAAGCAAAGGATCCTGAATCTCTCATAAGACATCGAAAAAGTGGACGCAACTCCCTCTGCTGTTCACACTGTGGGCACACTTTCAAACCCCAGTGTCCTTCCCAGTGGTCAGAAGACCTGAGACAAGCGATGACGGTGTACGCACACTGGAGAAGCTGTCCCGAGCGCCCAATTTACAAATACTTGATGATAGATAGATAAATAGACAGATAGATAGATAGATAGATAGATAGATAGATAGATAGATTGATTGATTGATTATAGATAGATAGATAGTTAGACAAACAAAATAGGTTTGATTATAACGCTACCATTATAAAAATAAAAATCTCCTCCCGTTGTACTACGCCATCATACATACATAGAGACGTGCGCCAGTGCATAGCCAACGTGACCTGACGCATCCAAGACGCTATTTTATGTTATTTGTTATATCATTTCCTTTCCTCCACCCTTACAAGCGAGGCATAAGAACAACAGCGAACATTAACGTGAAAGAGGTATTCCATAGCGATCCTGGAGAGCGAAATAATCGCCGGCAACGTGAGCGAGGCGCGAATCTATTACCCAGTCTGTTTTCCCCGCTCTTAACTGCTGGTTGTTCGGTGGGCGTTCCGCTTTCGGGGCCGGCAGCGCTCCCGGGGAAACTCCCCAGACCTCTGGCAGAAAGTGCCGGGTGATGAGACCTCGGCTTCACCCGCAGCCGCTACCCTGACGAGGAGGCTTCGGCCGAGTCTGTGGTAGGGTGAGGTCACTGTCATAGCAAAGGAATGCGGAAGCATTGCAGTAACTGAATGGGGGTTACGCCCCACCGACACCTTTTTGGCGCCGTGCGGGTGACGGAGGTTCGAGCCCCCGACATTGTCCAACTTTATTTCTCCATCTTTTTATCATTATTTGTATAGTATTAATCAACACAGTGACAAATTATTGTTCTTAAGTAAGAGGATTATATTATTGCAACGTGATTAATGATAATTGCAAGGTAATTTAAAGATAGTTTCTGATAAACAGAAAATGGGTATCGTATGTTTTAGAGAAAACGTCACTATGAATAGTTAAGGACAGACTCACGAATAATAAATACGCTAGTTAGATAATATAAACAAATTAATATATATCTACTTATGATCATGTACTGTAAGACCTCTTTCTGCAGGGCTCCTGGTGTTGCCCTGAGGTCTTTTTTACAGAGGTTCCTGCAACTCTAAAGCTGCGCTACACTCAGCTGCAGGGACATGGTGGACTCCTTTGAAACGAGGAGTTCTTTGACGAGACTGTATTTTCTTTCGTCCATTGCAAAAAAAAAAAAAGACTGTGTAATCTTATGCAGGTTAGATAACATCCTAATAACGGTATACATAATACCCCATCACTATCTCCATAACGAAACCATCATTCTAACCGAACTGACTTCGTTATGTGGACTTCGTTATGTGACGGGTGAGTTCTGGAGTAACATCAGTGATGCTTCACTCAATATCATCAGAACCAGACAGCAACAAATATCTCAAGAAATCTTTTTTGTATCCTTTATGTACGCTAGTAAAATGTGATTAATCGTAAGAGGAGATAATATTCATCAGGTAGTTTAGCTGTAGCTTCGCCCGTAAAAGCAGACTTTTATACCTAGAAACTCTAATATTATCACTTGAAAGATCCAATTATACATATATTAAGTAGAATTTACTATCTTATTCCTTAGAATTAAACAAAGTACTTGAAACAAATAACTTCCAGCCATTTGAAAGGCATAAAACGAAGATGCTTTGGAAAATATTAGTGTACCATTGCAGAGTAAGATTTCGTTTTCTCTATATCCAGTGACGTGAACTTTCTCTTATTTAGTCTAACTCCAGTTTTTCCGTTCATCTATTTTTCATTTACACACCTCCCATACTTCTGCATGGTCTAATAAGGTTTTAATAATCATCTAAAGCAGCGATAGTATATTTCATACGAGTAATAAACCACATGGATGCCATAGAGTCAACACACAAAAAATCGTCATTTTTCAGGTTATTAAAATCCATTAACTATCAAAAGACAATAAATTTCAACCCCGCAATAACATGAGAGTGTTCGGCCGAACTACATTCTCCGCCTGTCCTGGAAACCCAGCAACAAGAAAATATAAAGTAAGGCCTGCTTCAAAAAAATCTGGGAGTATTGTATAGATATTGTATTGTATTGCATTGTATTATGGTGTATTGTATAGGAGCCGTAATTGTTCGCTTGTAATACAAGCAGAATGACAAAACTATGGTCCGGGTCTTTTAGCGTCCCAGTATGCAAGTTTAATCAATATATATATATATATATATATATATATATATATATATATATATATATATATATATATATATGGGGGGTTTGAATTTAACGCACTGGATTCTGTGGACCAATGACAAACATACAATCCAGTCGTTCTTCAAGTCCAGGGATCTTATTCCGAAGGAGTTGCAGTCGTCAATTGTCTACCAGTATAAGCGCAATGACTGTAATGCTTTGTATATATTGGCAAGACGAAGCGACGCCTCAGGACGCGCTTTCATAAACACGATTGCTTAATTACCAAACTCGAGCAATGTGGAACCACGCTCCCGACAATGACCAGGTTATTTGGGGAGCGGGCTTATCTGTGCTGGCCATTAAGTCATCAGACACCAACCTCTTGATACTGGAGTCCTTCCTCCTGTCCTACAGGAACAAACCCACGATAAGTAACAGTGATGTATCGAGTGTTATTGTGTGTTTTTGGGTAAAAGTTTTCCTGGTTTAGAGAACTATTTAGTTATTTTGAAATGTGTTTATTAACGTTAGGATATCTACTTATGAGCTGTAGAATTTTAATCTCGATTAGGAAATGTTGTTACATTTGTTGAACTAATGTAAGTCACGTTTTAGTGTATTTTAGATAAGGTGGGATTGTTGGTAGGTATTAGTTTATTCTTAGTTATTTATTTCACGATGGTTTTTTATGATGCATATTATCAAGGGACATTTTAGACTTTATGCTTTGAACAGAAACTCATTTTGTAGATATAAGGTGCATGTTATCCTTTCTATATAGGCTCTGATGATGGTATATGTAATTACCTAAACTTAAGCCAATAAAACCAAAGATGCTTTCCGAGCAACAGATCTATTGTTGATATATATATATATATATATATATATATATATATATATATATATATATATATATATATCAAGAGGAACGCAAACCTGCTTTAAGAAGAGCAAGTCGTAGTGATTAGTAAAGATATGACGGGGTTGAGTTCCAGAGATTGGAAGTATAGGGAAAGAAACAGATATGAAAGCGGCCCACCCTTGACTTGCCACACAGTGATTATGGACGAAGTATCTTGCCGAGCATTACGTGTCTAGCTAATAGCTAGGAAACACTACCATCCAGCTCTTGGGAACAGATACCAAAGTAGTAGTAGTGATATAAAAGAGGCGTAGGGCAAGTGGTTCAAGTTGTGGAATCAGATTGAGAGAATTGGTAAAGCGAATCACTTTAAACTAGATTCTGTTCGGTAACCATATAGAGCTAGAACCTCCCCAGATATTATACTAGGTCTCCATACAAGGACGCGTCAGCCCTTTGTGTAAACTGAGCAACTGTTTTAGAAGAGATGAATTTAAGCTTGTGAACATGACTCCCAGTTTCTTTGAGGCAGACTGGGTTAGTTGTGTAATGTAAGGTGCCTGCGAGAGGGCTAGATGGTACACTGGCACCGGATATGTTCATTAAGTGGTGGAAATACAGATACATCGAAAGACATAGGAAAGTTGTGATTGGACTTTCGAGTGAGAGAGATGGGCAGAAATTAGGTTTTGAAGGCATTAAACTTAATCAGGTTTCTTCTACCCCCAGTGGGATATCTTTTCTAAGTCATGAGTTTATGGAGGAAGTTGTGTTGAGACGAGATGCAGATCGAGTGAGTGAAGATTGGAACAGTTAGGAAGGAAGTGGAGGTATGTAGCGTTGAGTCGTCAACATATGACTATATTGTAAGCCACTGAGGCGGTCATATTAGGCAGTCCTGACCTCACGAAAATTCACACGTTTGCCAGCCAAAAGGAACACATGGCACTGTTTTGAAATAAATAGTATAATATCTAAATTTGTGAAATCATAAACATGGAGGCTTTAAATTTGGAAGTAGATACGGAGACCCTGTTAACGTCTGAATCGACCCTTATTATCTGTGATCATACTTCCTTCTCTCTGTTCCACGGGTATCATTCCGGCCACTGCTCACATGAGCAGTCTGCCATAACTCTTATGAACTGGACCTGTGGCACATGTCTAGCTGCTTACCACAGTTTGTGTGTGAAGACCTTCCACACGAGGATTGATCGTTATCATGTCTCCTTACCTCCTGTAGCGAAGGGGCGGAATTCTGTTCTATCTATTTTTCCTTCCACTTTTGCAATAACCGTTCCATCTTTACAACTCGGGTTTATAAACACCCAAGTAGCTTCTTTTAATCCTTGCTTCTCTTCTTTTTACTCTTACACTAACCTTTCTTACTATTTTCTTTCGAGGTGGCGATGCCCAAGAAATGCTTTTGCCTGGAGCCTGTCGTCCCCCATACATAGATAAGGAAATGTCACACGGATGAAGTGCATCCCTGACACTGGCCTCAACCCCACCACAAGACCTGGCTGAAGCCTCCTCCTCAGGGTGCTGGTAGAGCCATGGCAACCCCCTCACCACAGCAGTTGTTTGGTTACTTGGTTGGTTAGGCTTTAGGTCTTTCAACTGCCAAAGGTCATTATGGTCGTCAACTTCAAGCTCCTACATCCACTGGTCGGAATATCGTAAACAACTTCATTCGGTGTCAAGGATGATTTAAGACCACATATATACCTTCATTATATTTGTGACCCTTCGCCACAGAGGATCCAGCGAGTGTTTACTAGGTATCGAGCGCATGTTGAGTAGGCGTTGAGCAGGTGTTGGCCGGGTGCTGAGCAGGTGTTTGAGTAGGTTTTGCGCAAACGTCGAGCACGTGTTGAGTGGGCGTTGACCAGCTGTCACGCGCGTGTTGAGTCGGCGTTGACCAGGTGACGAGTACGTGCTGAGAAGATGTTGACCAGCTGTCGAGCACGTGTTGAGTAGGCGTCGAGCAGGTGTTGAGCAGGCAGTCCGTACAGCAGGCCTTGTCACGAATGGTGGGAAAACGACCCGAGTCCAGAAATGTATTTTCCAATCCGTGACAACACTACAGAGGGAGAGGTGTTGTGGGTGCCTTCTACAGATAAACTCCTTATGGACCGTCAAGTCTCCTGTTATCTGTCCTTCTCACGTGACGTTACAATAGCTGACAACTCTGTCTAATAGTCCACTGTCCTAGGATTCTGTCAGTATAGGATCCAGAGCAGCAGATACGGTGTCTGCACCTGTATACAGACGAACGTCACATTCATAATGATAGTTACAGGGGTGGGAAGGGGGGAGGAGATAGTTAAAGGGGTGGGAAGGGGGGAGGAGATAGTTACAGGGGTGGGGAGGGGGGAGAAGATAGTTACAGGGGTGGGGAGGGGAGAGGAAGGAAGACATGAAAACCTTCACCGCATCAGATAACATCAGTTGACGTCACTTTAGCGGCCGTCACGTGACGGACACGCCCGTGGCCGAGGTCGGGGTCAAGGGCCATAACAAAGACCACACCGGCGGCAGATCTTCGCACGCCGCCTTACCTGGAGGCCAGCCAGGAAACCTTATACAAGAGAGTCTTCCCAAACTATGGCAGGACTATGGAGGGACGTCTGCCCCACCTGAAGGACACGTCCTTCTCCCACTATGAAGGCAAAGCTCTGGGGAATAATTGGGGTTGATTAATCTTGGATAGAGGGTATGGGTACTCACAGCGTTAAGCAACATAGTGTCATAAACATGTTATCCTCAAATGGTGTCTCTGACTTGGATACCCAGCATTCGCTAGGCCTGGACGGCGATGGTGCACCTCCATGGAACACAGTACACAACAAGATGGGCCAAAGAGTTCAGTCTCGGCTGTGAGAGCCCACAGGGTAGCTCTTGGACAGGGTTGCCTTCGCGTACCACTGATGAGGCCACTGTGGCCCTAGTGGAGAACCTGAGAGTGGTAGATCGGCGCGGTAAAATAGCTGAAATTAGCAGCGAAGTTGGAGCCAAGTCTAAGGCTTCGACAAGATGGAACTCCCAAACTCCTCGGCGCTCGGGATCGACACCAGAGGGTGCCTCAGGTCACAAGCTGCTGGAAGTACATAAAACCAATTTCCTTTTCTTTATAGCTGCAAAGGAGGAGACCTGGATCCATCACTGGGACCCCCACGGATTTCTATGTACCATAAGCAAGCTAAGGACTCGACATTTTGCCAGCAGGATCATGGCTACGATTTTCTGGGATGTCCAGAGGGAGGTGATTTGGAAATTTCTCGGTGACATTAAGCAGAAACGGCGTGAAATATTGACCATAGATGTGTTCTCGCTCCATGACAACCCACCGGTCCACAGGCTGCTATTGGCGCCTGTGAATTCAGAATCAACCACCAGCCCCACAGCCTAAAACTAAAGACCCATTTTGCTTCGCTTCCACCTTCAGGATGAAGAGGAACTTCCAGAGGCTACTGAAGCCAGGGTTGACCAGCTGTCGAAAGACTTCAGTAAGACTGGCATCACCAGATTGAAAACTCAATGGAGTAGGTACACTACGGTCCCTAGAAATGACTGTAAAATAAAACAAGAAACTTTTTCTGCCCTTTTTATGTCTTACCCATTTCGGGAAACGTTTCGACTGCTCCTCCCCAGATCATCGTGCGAGTAGAACTCTGGAAGCACAAGGGTTAGGGAAAGTACATCACAGATCCCTTGAGTCCTATCTGTGGCACCCTCATGTCACCTCACCCGTCACAGCACGTCACTGCTCCAGAAACAAAAGTGTCTTCCTTACCATGGCTGGCTGTCTCCCGTAATGCCAATTAGGCCAACTGCAGGTGCAGTGTGACCTCGCCAAGCGACAGCTAAGCTGGTGGTGGCTACCCTAGCCTACCTCACGTTAGGAATACCTGCAGCTTTCGTAAACCGTTTATGCAAGAGAGAGAGAGAGAAAAGGAGGAAGTGAATGAAAGGACATACCGAAGGACATTAGAGAGATAGGCAGGATTTTTTCTCATCTTTAGGAATACCAAGAAATTTTTAGGGTACCAAACTAGAGCCAATGTCTTCCTGAGTTATTTAGCAAATGAAATATGGTCTTTGAGAAGCTCTAATGTGAAGGGGGGAACGTCAAACATACGGCCCGAAATACTGGTGAGGTCTGGGTGAATGTCCACACAGAACTGAAGGAGGTGAATGCATGGAACGGTACGTAGAATGAAGTTCTTGCAACTGTGGTGCTTCTGAAATTTACATCAGTATGTGAGAAATTCCCTAACATGTGCAGGTCCATGACGAATGCAATTTTGCAAGACATTGATTCGTTGAGGAAGCTCATCACTACACCATCACAGTTCTCTGAAGGACAAGGACGACTCTGGGAGTCGTCTGTGGGTCGTCTCAAACTGTTCGCCTTTAGATGTTCATTTATCAAAGTTTTTTGGGGTGATTTTTGTCAAGAAATGAGAGAAATTTGCTCACAGATCAACTGAGTATGATTAATATTAGTCAGTGGAAGGATTCTCTGGAGGAAATGAAAGCGTAGAGTCACCCACTGTGATGCAGGAAAATGTTCCCCTGACCCACCCACTGTGACGCAAGGCAATGTTTCTCTGACCTACCCACTGTGTGACGCAGCGCAGTGCATCTCCGTTTCGCCCACTGTATTACCGAAGAACCTAAGAAATCAACAGCTTTATGGACATAACGTCACACAATTCTCAAAATATGATTATGGTCAATAGCTGCCCTGATGTCTACATTCACTTTAGGTTCCAAATATCGAGCCTGCAGGAGATCAACAAGATGTTCCAGTCATAAACCCTATTTTCTTGATGACTTTGTCGAAAATCTGTTGACCTTTCGTATATGCATCAGTCCTTATTCGGAAGGAAAGACTCAACGCATTTTCATTTTGATGGAGATTGAGCTTTCTTATAAAAAAGAAAATAGATACAACCAACAGCAGAAAATCTTTTCAACTTCTGCTCGCTCGTCTACGTTTTGACTTTTTCAAAGTGGGTCCTATGGGTCTGGCCCGGAAGGAAGTGGCACCAGATGGACGTAGCCCATTGCAGTGAGTGGAACAGGGTAGGGTAGGCTTATTTACCTACTCCAGGGTGTAGACTGGGATAGGGTGGGCTTTTCTGGCCCACCCCAAGCCCTATAGTTGTAAAGAAACCTCTAGATAAGAATATAAGAAATGGAGTCTTTTTTTTTTCTTTCTTTCTTTTATGTTGAAGGCTCCAATCACGGACTAAAGTTCCCATCAATTCCGGACCTTAACTGAAATACAGAAAGAATTATGAAACAGAAAAAGAAAAGACAAGGGAAAGTATTAGCGAATTTTGAAAAAGTGAAAGACCTGTCTTTTGAAATGAGCCAGGCCATAGTTATTGGGAAAGACATGGGAAGGTAGAGAGTTCCAAAGCTACGACGTGTAGGGAAAGAAGCAGTTATCAAAACAGCCTACTCTTGAGTTGCCGATGGCCAAACAGTAATCATGTGACGCAGCAGCTTGCCGAGTATTGCGTGGTCTAGCTAGTGGTGGGGGCATACAAGCAGCCAGCTCTCG
>JAYMFT010122988.1:0-13211 GCA_038088735.1 Panulirus argus | reverse complement strand
TCTCTCTCTCTCTCTCTCTCTCTCTCTCTCACACACACACACACACACACACACACACACACACACACACACACACAATTCTAATCTCGGGTGGTTACCCTCCACATTTTCCTACATCTCACACATGTCACTCACCAATGAAGCAAATGCGGTAAAAAATATTTAAGATATTCTGGCCTGGCACTCCCACAACTCAGGCTATATAATATATAGGATGTTTCCGCTGCTGAGGGAGAACTACAGGATGCTAGCTCAGCCTGGGTGAGGATCTGGTGGTCCTCCTGAGGGGAATCTGGAGGATGAAGCTTCCCTTGAGGCCAGGGAAATGTGAGCCACTAAGGTCCTTCAGGATAACTTATATTTCCTACTGTGATTCAGAAATATGTAACCAAGGTACAAAGCCTATGAGAAATACCTTCATTGTGCGAACTTCAGGGAGAAATATCTGAGCAATACTGTTACTGGAAGACCTCTGGATGAAATGGAAAATGCCTTCAGAAATAAAGCGTCTCACCTGCCACCCCCAAGCCCAAGGGGGTACCGGCTCTGACCTGGGTGTAGGTGGGACTGGGTCGTCATCTTCGACTTAAACACACATGACTATTGGACGGCGACTTGTTTGCTGGTTTCTGTTTAGAAAACATTTCGCGTATGAACTCTAAATGCAAATCAACATAAGTGGCCGTGACTTCTCAGCTTGTGTGAGTTTTCCTTTTTCTTCGAGAACGAGTCCATCTGACAAGAGCATTTGTGAAATCCTCAGTGATTTTCCTTTATCCTGCGGCCTCACTCGACCTCAGCCGAGTATCAGAAAAGACACTCACTCAGACGAGAAGTGAGTCGTTTAGAGACCTTATAAAATATGATAGCATCCTTTCGCACATGACCTCTGAAGGCGAGGTTTTATCATCTGATCTTCAGGGAGGAGAGCGGTTCCGTCACGTACTGAGTTCCCTTCCGCACAATGGGTAGGGGAATTCCTCTGTCAACTGAGCTCCCACAAGAATACATGCTCTCAGACATCTTTTTCATAGCCTCCCATAACATCCTTAGAGGTTCTTCTGCTGAGGAGCTGATGAACTACGTTGACGGCTGGATTGTTTTGATGTGACCTCTCGCAGGGCAAGTGAAAGATGACACGCGCCCGTGTGTCTGGCCCAGTCCCCGTGGGCCTCGCCCGGTGTGCAGCTCCTGTGGATATAAGATGCCTGAACAACTGAGTATGTGGTGAAATGTTCCCTGACTGAAATGAATGAAGGAAAGCGAAAGAAACAGAGAATGTGAAGGAGAAAGAGAGATAGGAAGAGATAGAGAAAGAAAAAAGAAAGAAAGAAAGAAAAGAAACAAAAAATGAAAGGCAAACCGAATATACAAAAGAAATACAGACAGAAGAGAAAGAGGCTGGGAAAAGAAGGTAAGACTAGCAGAAAAAATGATAGGTTGAGAGAGAATCAAACAGGGAAAGAGGAAGAAGTGAATGAGAAAGAGAGAATGAAACAGCAATTTAAAGACAGGAGGGAAGAGCTCGACAAAGACTCGCCACTCTTTTATCTAGTGGAGTCAACACTCAGGGATCCGAGTCCCAGGGACACCTCCTCCACAGACCCAAGGGAGGAGCCTGCACGGAGAACCTCCTCCTTCATTCCAATTACAACAGAAACCTCTGAGGAGTTCTTGCCTTCCACTCCACACCCAGGAGGATCCTACATGAATAGATGTATACTCCATTCTAAGCACCACAGGAGCCTTAAAAAATAGCTATGACCTCCATTCCAGGAAGAACTATTCCCTCCGTTCCAACCACAACAGAGGCCACGAGGGAGAGTTACGCCTTCCATTCCACTCACAACAGGATCTTGAAGAAACAACTGCCATCTCCACCCAGGGAAAGCTATGCCCTACATTTCAACCACAGGAGGAGCCACCTAGGAAAGGACGTGCCTTCCTTTACAACCATAGCAGGAGCCAGCCAGAAAAAGGCATGTTCTCTATTTTTACCACATCAGGATCCCCAGGAATAGTCCCCCTCCATACCATTCCAATTTGCTGCAGCATCATGCACTCCTGCCTGCGGTTCCAGATCTGTTGATAGCGGAGCCGTTGCCTGCTTTTACGGGAGTGGCTCCGCTTCGACAGTCGTAAGCCCCACCCACGGGTCTGCAGCTTAAAGGTACCCCTGCAATCTCCTGCCTTTGTGCTCTGGTAGATAGGAAGGGTGGGATAGGGAGAGTAGGCAGGGATAGAGAGAGAAAGAAGTAGACTGATGCAGAAACAGAAAGATAGATATAAAGAAAGCTAAAAAAGAAAAATACATACATACTATCTTACAACTGTTGGTAAACTGCTGTGGGAGTCAATTGTGTTGAAAGCTTTTGAATAAAACAGTAAGATAGGACACTACAAGAGGCTTTACGACTTTTGACATCTTTCGGTTGACGTATCTTTAATGAATCATCCTCTTAACCGCCTTCCTGGCAGGACACAAATCTCCTGGCCAGGTTAGTAAAAGGAAACAATCAGAAAACAAGGAACTCGAGGCGTGAAAAGACCAGCTGAGATTAGGTCGTTTACGGAACTAATTAAAGCGCCAACATTCCCACTCATCCTTTGGTATTAACCGCTAAAATCACATGAGATTTTTATCTGCCTAATTGAATCCCAGTAAATGTAATGTAGACTTTAAGCAAAGCCACTTTCCGTGTGAGGGTGAGGAATGTGGAGAGTTAATGTGTCCTATAATTCTTGTCATGGCGTATGTGGCCTGCTAAATGACTTCACTGGTGGGTTTCAGAACTTAATGAGCTTCATGTAACATATTCATTCAAGGAAGATAGTGTTGATCTATCATCCAGTAACTGTTATATACTGACCAATGAAAACTATTAAATCTTCTCTAATGAAAGCATCATTAGGATTGTAACATCAAATGTTTCGTTGTTTTCATGTTTGTCATGTTAATTACAACTGGTGTTCCTTTCCCACAATAGGTCGTGCGTTGTCGACCCTCTTGGAAACGACGGTAGAGCCCTTAAGTATAATGACCTGGTCGCACTATCATACCCAAAGCTCATACCGTCGAGTTCAAGGGTCGTACTGTAGAGCTCAAGGGTTGAACCGTCAAGCGCAAGGGTCGTATCGTCGAGCTCATGGGTCGTGCCCTCAAGCTCAATTGGGTAATGTTCCTGGTCTAGTCTCTGGTAGGGACGACCTCACTTATGTCAGGTCTCAGGCAGACTACTCCTGGCTCGTTGGCCTAATCGATCCACAAGCTGCGTCCCTCTGTCCAACATGCTAAACATTCGCTACGAGAGGAGAGAGAGAGAGAGACTTAAGAAGGAATACTCGTTACGAGGTTGTGCCAGAGGCAGAGCGGGTGTGCGGCGCTCATCGTTGGAAAATCTAGAGTTACAAAGGACGAGTCGCGTGCGTTAAGTGCGGTCAAGTGTAACGTGTGAGATGGAGGGAAGATATTTTGAACGAAAGAGGAGAAAAATAAATTCTTTCTAGGAGGCGAAAAGAGAAAGAGAAAAAAAAAAGGATGAAAGGAAGAAGAAAGGAAAAGAGGTGAAGATCTAAAGATTAAACAGAAAATTCTTGCCACGAGAGAGTAGGAAAAGGAAAGGAAAAGCAATGAAGAGGAATAGAAAGGACGGGAGAGCTTTTCTCAACACAGGTATACACCTGGCATTTGGCAGTGACGAGTTATGACCACGGTTGAGCTGTCATGTGGTTGTATTGTGTGGCACGACCATATGTTGTTTACTGTGTGGCCTGAAGAGTGCACCACCCATCATACGTACTCTCCCGGTAGCATCAGTCAGTGCAGCTCCCCATCTGCTATGGGCCTCGCACAACACACCTAAGAGAGAGAACTTTAACAGCTACCGCAACAGAGGCTAACGGGGAGTACTGTCAACAGTGGTTGTGTGATTATGTGAATGCGAGTTAATGTACCTTACTCTCCCCCACCACACGCACAGACATACACACACATATACATGATAACACTCACAAGGTATCCACACTCATGGATCAACACAGAAACACACACACACGACTGTAGTTCTCTCTTCCTGCTGTACAAATAAGTGATTACAGATAAGTAACCATACACGCTGCAAAAATTCATGCATATCTGCCTCTTTCACAAATGCATGCATAATTACCCCACTTACATGTACGCATATATGGATAAGGCAATGTACGTACTAACATACACAAACAAAGGCACAATCCTTGTTGATGTAGACAGATGTGTCAAAAGCTCGAAGAGGGAAGGCTTTGATGACGTTAGTCTTGAATTTCTGAGGATATCATTTGGCTGCATCAATGCAATATCCTGGATCAGCTGGCTTTTTGTAGGTGGAAGTAGTGTAGTGATAGGAACTGCTGCCATCGAGAGCGTCTAGGAAAGGAGTGCTGTTGTTGTAGGCCAGTATCATAAGCAAATTTATGACAATCAGTTCTATAGCCTCCTGGAGAGGATGATATGATCGTCCTTAATGAACACTACGTAGATAAAGTCCACGTATTCTACTGGAGGAAGAGGGCCCACAGAGCTTGGGTGCTGAAGGAACTACCTCAAGTTGAAGTGAGGATTGTCGGGTGCTTGTGGCTGAGAGTGTAGACAGAATCAAAGGCCAGTTTTGATGGTAGACTCAAGAGGGACATTGGTGAAAACGTTTGCACATCAAATGATGTGATGAAGCCGTTAGGCCTTCTACAGAGTAGGTTTACCTAACGCTATCTGTTGAATTTATGATGACCTTACCCGGCATGAATTTCTGTATCGTCTTGTTGAGCTGCCCTGCTGAATTGTATGCAGAGTCATAACTTGTGATGTAATGGAACAGGGAGGACGGTTGGGCTTGTCGGTTTTCACTTTAACATATATGTAGCCTGGAGTGTGGTGGCCGGTGATGGTCTCCTTCAACTGTATTAACTTGATGTGAGTTGTTTGTTTTTCAAAAGGGCCACTCTGATAATGGAGGAGGATTGACCACTCTGCTGCCGTGGGAGGGTACACCGCACTGCTGCTGTAGGAAAGTGAGCCACACTGCTACTGTTGTGGAGGCAGGGAGCCGCGTCTTGCAGTCCCTTAACGTCATCAGGAGCAGATTACACAACCCCCTGTGAGAGGGACGACGTCGTTTACAGCCCATTATGGAGGTTGTGCTGCTGTAGTCTGCAGATGAGTTGGGATTAGAATACATCAGCTCTACGTATAACTGCGCCTTAGGAGGAAATTTGAGAAAGGGTTAGTTCTACGGCAGATTGTGTAACGCGTCGTAGTTGTGGTGAATTTCTCTTCCGATTCTGTTTTAGGGAAGATCTTCTCTCTCTATTGTCTAATTTTCATAAGACATCTGCTACTTATCAATCTCTTTTGAGAGAGTCACTTCATCTTAATATCTGCTGCTGTCACCAATATCATCTGATCACCATCACACTGTCAACACTATCGTTAGGATCACCATCATCTTCACCATCGTCGTCTTCAATGTAGGAACGTTCACAACCGCCCCATAATGTGTTACACCTCCCCGACGAGACCAGACGTCCTCCGCAAGCAAAAGCCAAAAGGAAATTTAACTTCAAACGTGAACTCGTGGAAATATGACATAATTACGGCGGTCATCACCGCAGACACAGAGAACGAAATATTACCAGAGTAAACACAGACGCACACCATAGTTCCGGGTTCAGATATAGAGAGGTGAAATTCGACAATCAGCACAAGGTTCTCTTTCCTACAGCGCTTCTCCTACTAGCGGCTGGATTGCACTTTCCGGACTCTAAAAAACAACAGTAAATTGGAATACGTGCACAAGATATTGGTCTATAGCCTAAAAGACGACACAATTTGTTTACGGCTTCACAAACTTGCGTTTACCTATGCAAATTTGTGCCCATCCTCACAAACTGCACCCTCACGAGATTGTGTACGTCCTCATGATTTTGTGAACGTCTTCATAAACTTGTGTTCACCCCAGCAAACTTGAATACGCTCTTACAGACTTGTGTACACCGTGCATGTCCTCACAAGCCTGTGTACGCCTTGTACACCTTCACACATCTGTGTACACCTCTGCACCCTCACAAACGATAGATAATTGGTAATGAAAGGCAGAATTTAAAGCATCTCACTTTCAGAAGACAATAGATCATCGAGAAGCGACATCATTACACATGATAATGGGTCGATTTGTACACCGTGAGTTAAGCTGTACACAGTAAGTTAAGATGCACACTGTGGGTAAAGTTAAATATAGTGTGTTGATCTCCAGAAAGTGGGTTCATTTCTCGTTGGAAGATATCAAAATGTTGCTCACTTGGTAACAGTACAATCAGAAGACTTTCTTGACAAAGTGAGCCCAGTCACTTGAACGAATAACATGAATCAATTAATCACGCTGATGAGGTAAACCTGCCGTATAAAGGAGCTGGATTAGCCCTACAGGTTCTACATTACCCCACACAGAAGACAGATTACCCTTCAGAGACTGACTGTTCACACAGAAGCTAGGTTACCCAACACAGGAACTAGATTACTCGACACAGAAAGGAGATTATCCAACACGAGAGCAACATTACTCCATAAAGGAGGCAGCTTACTCACACAGGCGCTGGACTATTCTCGAACATATGTAACATGTTCAAGTCATCAGGCTAACCTCCGCTCCTCAACAGGGTGTGGGGCCAATGCTGGGGCGTTGCGGAGCCTGCACCGGCAGTGCCTCCAGCAGCAGCAGCAGCAGGACAGAAGGCCTGCATATATGCTTCAGAAGACGCCGTGCCTGGAGAGGGAATGTGCCTTGCTTCCTTTGTGATGCCCATAACATACAGGAAATGAATCCCCAGCTTCCTGATCTGACAGGGCGAGGGTAAACGGATCACCCGAGACGTATGTGTTCCTCCCCATTGGAGACCGACGGCCGGGTGGTACATTTGTTGTCTTGTTGGTGCAGTTGTAGAGGTTATGTCTTATGATATACCGTCGTACACTGTATTGGTATACAGTGTCACTAAAGACGCTTCAATACAACCTACTCGTCTTCCTTTTAGCGCCAACAAGACTTTCTCAGCGCCAGCGTCTCTCCATCAACATCGCCTCTCCACCATCATCATCTTCCCATAACCATCACCATCCCATCACCAACACCTCTCTATCGTCAACACCCCACCAACAAGACCTCCCAACACTTTCACCTTCCCCGTTCATCTAAAGCTATCCATGATGAGCGTCTGCCCACGACCAAAACCTTCGCCTTGCTTCCTCTTGATTAATATCCCGTTATTACCTTGTAAGCCAGCCAGGGTAGCGTGCTCTTCAACAGATGTGAACGCAGCTGTTATCGAAGGTGAACGTTCGGATATAAGTGACGTATGATAACAAACGCAGCGGCCTCTGTGGAGTGATGGTAATCGACTGATTCAAGGTTAGAGAAGACTTATTCATGGAGCCTGAATTAGTAAAAGTGACCAGAAACAGGAAGTCGGTTTAAACATACAATATGACTGAAGAATAAGAATGCTCTTGTTAACAGACAGAGGAAAGGTAGTAAGTGATTGTTACCATGAAGCTGGATCAAGACAAAAATCAAGCTAAAAATCTATGGTTAGAACTTCGTAGTGTTAGACAAGGAATTTATCATTCACTACATGACAAAATAATCTTGGTTAAGGTGACAAGCGAAGCTACGGATTACTAATGAAAGAAAATATTACAGCTAAAATATTTATTGTGGAAACTGACTAAGACCGGTATTCAGAACACAGTCGAGGCAAAAGTTTGCTTAGTGTGATGGAACAAAACGAGTCGAAGTTCAGTGGTAACAAGGCCTGTAGTCGGGACACTTAATGATGCAACGTTGAGGCACTGCTATTATAGCACTGACTGCACCCAGGAAACACGAAACTGTCAGTAATTAGGGGAACCGAGGAAGCCATCATCCTCCCGAGATTTGTTTGCTAATGAAAAAAAATGATTGAGAGTGACGTCACCAAGCTAACGACGATGAATTTGTCAATTCAGTCACAATGACGTCATCAAGCTAACGTCAGTGACGTCTGAGAACGCATGGCGGTGACATCACACGTCAACGACAGTGATGTCGCTAAGCCAACAACAGTGATGTCACCAAGCTTACGACAGTGGTATCTCCATGCCAGTCACGGCGACATCACCAAGATTACTACAGTGGTGTCACTGAGCCAACAATTGCGCATCACCAAACCAAACTCCAGCCAAGAATAAAGCATGAGACCTAGACTGCTTCTCTGGCCTCCAGATCACCGCTCTATTTGATTAGGAAATGCGAAAAGGAAACTTTGAGGAGGTAGTTTTCTGGCACATTTCCGGCCCCTTGCTTATGGGTGTTGGGGTAGGTGACCCATTCCTGGGTTCCTTGGTCACAGGCGGTAGGGATGGATGAACCATTCCCCTGCCCCACAGTCATGAGTGATGGGAGTGGGTGACCCATTCCCCAGCTCCATGGTCATGGGTGGTGAGGATGGTAACATTGCCCGGCCGCTCAGTCATGGGTGGAGGGAAACTGAGTCTTCCATTCGCGACCCCATGGTAATGGGTGGTGAATGTTAGGAAGGTCGGGCATGTGGCTTACCATTGTCTTGAGACACCTATAATGTGATCCACAAAGACAATTTTGCAATATAGTTTAAATGTTATTTCGTTTTCTGTACATAATTCACCGGACACAAACTCATACACCCAGATACAGATAAACAGGCACACAGAATTACTTGACAACACATACACACACACACACTACGTCTGGGCGACTCCTCCTGGATCACCCTACGCATTAAGCGGCTCATGCAGCATTAAACAAGCGCAACAACGACCTCTGCAAGCAACTCCGCAATAATGTGCAACACGAAGTATGAGCCTTGAAGAAGGAGCACGATCCAAGCAAGGTGCAGGCCAACATCGGTCAGTGGAATGACAGATTAAAAAAGAAAACTAACTGACTGTGACAAGCGAAGGCTCTCCCCATTCCCTTATGTGGACTAACTCAGCAATGAGCAGACGGCACACCAGACGAACGGCCACTTTGCCAATATTTGCCACGACCTGACATCAGATCCCTCGCAACCCCATTTCCAGCGAAGGCAGCAGAAGAATATCAAGTAACTAAGCGCCTTCAGCGCCTTAAAACCAAACACTCCACCACACCCATAGATCTTCTAGCGAAACTGTACAAAGAATTCTCCCATGAATTAGCTATACCGCTGACGTGGGTCAACAGGTCTTCACTGATCAGTAATACGTACATGACGCACGACGTATATCTGCACTCTATCTTTATGGTGCGCGTTATGATCAACTCCTTATACCTATCAACCAGGACAGACTTGGTGAGGCAAAAGATGTGGAAAGCTCCTGCATAACAGCGTGAATCAGTCTCCCTCGCCACACTCCGTGGAGTTTTCTGTTCACAGAACGTCTACAGCAACGCGTCGATAGCAGTGGCGTGCGTCTCCTTATTTTGTACGGGGCACCTTCCAGTAGCCTCTTAGATATTAGATCCGACGTATCTCACGAGGAGAGATAAAAGGCCAATGGGACACGCACGGCTGGCTGTCTTGCTGGGTAACTTGTCTGATGGCAAACACTGGAGGAGGATGAAAGGTTTCTGAAATGGGAGTAAATGATGGCCGTAAACTTTGTATTGAAGTTAGATCTTTTCTGTAGCAGGAAAGATCCTTTGAAACACGGACAAAATCCCGGACGAGATGAAGTGATGTCGGAGGAAAGGGACGTACTAGGAGACATGAATCAGATCCTGTCGCCAGTGATCCAAGTTGACCATGGCCGCGTCCATTGTCGGCAGTTCTCTTCACTATAAATACCTGGCCCTTCATGGGAACACACCTTGCTGGTCCATGAGGGCACACCAGTTTGCGGAAAACATCATCAAGAGACTTTTTTACCATCAGTTTTCGCACAAGTCCCGCACAGAGAGCCTCCCACAGCTTCGTAAAGAGATCGAATGGATGCTGATGCCTGAGACAGAACATGTCCTCACCGGTAAAGAGCCCAGACAAGAGGACCCTCACGCCACCACCTCCAATAGCAATGTCTTTCCTTCTGTTCTACATATACAAGATATAAGTATAGAAACAAAGAATTCATATGAGCATATTAACGTTCATTTCCATTCAAACAATATGGAATAATATTAATGTTGCATTGAAAAGAGTTACATAGTTACAGAGATGTACAGACCTATGGTCCAAGCCATGTGATTTGGCATTAACACTACCTACAAAAAATGCAGTCCCCTTAAAAGCAGTGGAAGAAAAGAATTACAATGTAAAGGCTCTCTCCCCGCCCCTTACTCCCTTGGGTAATACGCTGGAAGGAGAAACAGGAAATGCTTTACAAGATAAATATAGCTGAAGGAAATCTTCACAGGAATGTCATAACGTAGAATGAACATGAATATACCATATATTCCATCAACAACGACATGTATCCCTTCACTTTTTGTTATAAAGACAAAAATTGTCTTCGACAAAGCTAATAAGTTTAACAGATTTACTTACTACACCTGAGATAATTCGCCAGTTGATTTCTGGTAGATTAAAAACCCCGGAATAATCGAGTCTTTATCTTGTATTGCTCGTTGTAAAATCTTGTGCATGACAGTGTCAGTGTCTGCTGGCTGACTAGGGCGTCTATATATGACGTTTATGTAAAGTTTAGTTGATTCTATGCTAATCGGAACACGCAAGTGTTCAACAGAAGCAGATGCTGCAGGCTGAATTTCGCTGGGGTTTAGGTAAGCTCTTAAATACAGTACCGTTCCGGCTCCTCGAGCGTCTCTGTTCCTCACAAATAATTTGTAGTCTAGCTAATCTTACTCGTTAATCAAATCGTTGTTTTTCGTGGTCAGATATGTTTCTCTTAAACCAATGATGTCAACGCGTTCGGTGTTTACTTACCAGTATGCAATGGACCATATAGGGTGTGGATCCACACCACCCCCTCTTCCTTCCACTGTTTCATCCTCTCCCTACCTTCTTCATCTCTTCTCTCCTTCCTCCTGTACCCTTCCTGTCTCCCCCCCCCCACCCTCCCTGTACCTGTAATCTCCTGTGCTCATCATGCCGAGCGAGGCAATCTTGGCATCCGTCATATTACTCTGGAGTGCTGATCCCTCTCTGTAAACAGCCTCTGTAGACAATGCCATTACGCACGCCTTCCAGTATGCCTTAATTTCGAATATTTTTTTTGAGTCTGGTTTATATTGGTATTATCCTGAGACTAGCACTCGCGTGGCACAAGGTTTCTGGTAACATATCCACCGGTCGGGAGTGATGCCAGCCTTCACGTATAGTGGCAAAGTGTTCATTATTTCCTCTCACATAAACTGGACATAGCAAGTTATCTGCGCTCATGACGACTGACGACTTTTCTTTCCCTTAAAAGGGAAATTATTTTTCCTTATCATCATTGTAAGATAAGCTGGCCTACGTTATCTCTGGCTCTATGCAGGATATATGTTATCATAATTGACTCAGATCTGGTTTCCAGTTCTTCTCAACGTCTTTTGTATTCTCTTGAAATCTAGTAACATTTATCATGAAGAATTACATATGGCAACAGACTAATAAGTGTTTTAGATGTTGATGTTAAACCTATAAAAAGAGAGAATATTTTACCCTAGTAACAAACTGATGTGTTCTCCCAGAAGGAGAGGCGATAGCGGGTTAGATATTTTCATCTATCTTCAACCGAGACAAAAAAAGTGATATGTTGTCTCGTTTCTTCTCAAAAGATGAATCAGCAACAGTTGGATTTTTTCGTCTTCTCATGAGTCAGCACAGCAACAGGTCAACTCAGCCAATTTGTCTTTAACAGGTTAGCCAACAGAAAGGAAATTTTACTTCTTACCATGAACAGGGACGCAAACATCATTTGATGCCTCCCTTGTGTCCTCAACAAGGTAAGTAGCAATTCCATTCACACGTCCTCTCTAACACTTGCTTAGAAAAAAGTCACATCAAGTGTTGAGGAATAAGTGATATGGAACAGTCAGCAACAGTAATACGAGCTGGTGCTCATCAGTGGGACACAGCTGTCGGTGTTCAGCAACAGGTACTGTCATGAAGGCACAGCAACGAGATATATCATCAATCCCTAACAACAGGTAGCATCATCAGGCTCTTGTCAGCGGGTAAAGCTACGCTGTTCACAGCAACGGATAACTTCATCAGCCCTTAGCAACAGGTAAAGTCACCAGGTGCTCAATAACAGCTAAAATCATCAGTTTGTCCGTTAACAGACAAGTCAACAGTAGGCAGGTAGTAAATGCCTGACACACGGTAATAGAAGACCCATCACTGGTAGGTACCCGGGCTCGCTGTACCAGTATCTGGAACGTTGCAACACTTGCCCCCTCCCCCCCTCCCCCTCCCCCCTTCATCCTAACTGGCAACACTCACCTCTCGCTCTTCATTTCACTTGGCAACACTTGTCTCACATCCCCTGGACAAAACGTCACTGAGTCAATTCGTATCTGAACACCACGCCTGAATGGCCCCGACTCCTGTCTGACACTGAACCTGACAATTTGCCTGACGCTTGAACCTAGCAGCTTACCTGACACTTTTCTAAGCTTGCATTATCAAACTCACACACACAGATTTATTATCCGGCAACTTTGAGTTGTGATCGTTTACTTAGGCTCCTCGATCAAAAAAACAAAATCTTAATGACGTTCCTTGTCTTAATCTACCTTGCCATCAGTTATCTTCTTGGTATATTTCCTGATATTTTAGATAGTTTTCTCATATTTGTTATTTGCTATTAACTTTTGATAATTTCCTTCTTCGATTACCTAATGTTCTTATATTTTTCCTTTGTACATTTTCTAAACATGTCTCCTTGTTTATTTCATTCATTTTCTTTTCCTAGTTTTATTCTTATCATTATCTTATTACTTTGATAATAATTGTGTGTGTTCGTCCTGTGTTGTGTATTATATGTCATCAGGGACTAGAGTCCGGCTGGATTATTACTGAATTCCTCAGAAATATGGAAATGAGAGTGACACTGTCTTGAAGACGATGAAACACAAACCTTTCGTACTCTCAACGTGTGAGAGATAATAAAACCTTGGAAACCAGTGTTATAATAATAATTTTCAATGGTTTGATTAGTAAATCCCAACAGAGATCAAGAT
>JAYMFT010122967.1:0-13212 GCA_038088735.1 Panulirus argus | reverse complement strand
GAGAGAGAGAGAGAGAGAGAGAGAGAGAGAGAGAGAGAGAGAGAGAGAGAGAGAGACACGGACGAAAAGAATGACAAACCCGACCATAAAACAACCACAGCGCCAGCAAGACGAGGGCAAAAACTACGACACAAGCAGCATCGACAAAATGATTTGACAACATCGACAGCAGCCACGCGGAGGCGGCCGTCAAACAGAGGCATCAACACGACCACTGAGGATGGGGATGACTGGAGCAGCGGTGCCAACACCAGGGCCGCGGCACGAAAAAGGAGAGAGGCGATGCAGCAAACACAGCGGAAACAAGGAAAACACTGACGTTAACAACAACAGCAACACGTGGACTGGAGGGGGTTAGGGGGTGAGAGGGCAGAGCTACGGGGGTGGGTCGAACTCCCCCGTCGTCCGTGGGAGCAGAGCTTTGGGGAGGGTGAGGGTCCCCGTTATCACGGGAGAGGAGCTACGGGGTGGATACAAGTCCCCCGTCATCAGGGGAGAGGAGAGCTAGGAGAGGGTAAGAGTCCCCGTTATCAGGGAAGAAGAGCTACGGGGTGGATAGAAGTCCCCGTCATAAGGGGGAGAGGAGAGCTAAGGGGAGGATAAAAGTCCCCGTAATCAGGGGAGAGGAGCTACGGGGTGGTTAGATGTCCCCGTCATCAGGGGAGTATAACTCGGGGGAGGGTAAAGGAGCAGGGCTTGGGAGAGGGTTAGAGTCTTTCTCATTTGGGGAGTAACGCTAAGGGTTCGTCATGGGTTCCTGGCATCAGGGGAGAAGAGTAAGTGTCATCAGGAGGCATAGTTGGGGAGGCAGGTAATGGCCCTTTTCATCAGACCAGTACTAAAGGGCAGGTAAGGGCCCGTCATCAGGGGGCAGTGCTAGGGGGTTGGGTTTGGGGCCCCTCTCATCAGGGGCGATGCTAGGGGGTTGAGTTAAGGGGGCCCCCTGTCATCAGGGGGCACTGCTAGGGGGGGTTGAGTTAGGGCGCCCCTGTCATCAGTCCAGTGCTCCGTGCCACAAAGATAGCAGCGCTGACAACTTAAATGGGTCGGCAAACATAAATCCACGAGTCATTTCAGAAGTCATTAGGGTGACAGTGGTGTCGTGTTTACGTTTCCAGTTTTGGCCGGGACAAATGGCCGGGCTAATGCATGTATCGTCCGGGTTAATGCTGTGGGCCTCTCCCGAGTGCTCCATCCTGACCGTCGCCGCCGCACCTGTTGGGTCAGGGCATTAGGGGCGCCACCTCCCCACACTCACCTGTCCACACACACACACACACACTCATCATCTCCACACACACTCACATGTTCCTCAAAACCTCTTCCTTTATTTCCGTCCATCTCCGTCCGTTACTCTCTCTCCTCATCCTATTAGTACCACCTGCCGTACACCAGGACTCTCACAGAAGCAGGAAGACACATCCTAACGAATCCTGGGTGATAGGGTAAGGTATATGGAGGTATGGGGCCCATGAGGCGACGGGGGTCCTGGGGTGGCGGGTCGCCGCCGTAACATCCCCTCCCGCCCCTCCCCTAACCAGCCACTCGCCGTCAACTAATGGATGACGCGAGAACCGCTTTAAAACCACTCGGGGATCACTCCCGGGATGTTAAGAAACCATTAAGCAACAACCTCAAGTACGTCTCGGGATGGCCCAAGACGCCTGTTTAAAAGACGCGCCTTCTGGAAACCCGGCTTAAGATGTTTAGCAGAGTACTGGAATCTCCCCGGAGACAATACCAGCAATTATGTCACTGTTTTCGAGAATGCTTTCGAGGAACACGATTGGGAGGAAAATGAAATCCTTTTATAAACAATGAAGACAGTAATGGAACTCCATTATCTAAATTCTTAACAATGGGACTGCAATGGAACCTTCGTGAAACACCTTAATGGCAGCACCATCACATTCCTTTTTTCAAAATTTCAGGGCAACACTGGAACCCAGACTGAAAATATGTAATCGTAATGGAATATTTTGCGAGAACACAATAATTCAGAAGCATCATCATCTCGGGAGAAGACTCTCTTAGATACGCCAGGGGACCTTCCAACACCCACAGCCAAACTTTTACGAGGAAAGCCAAAGAATCTTGTACGGTTGTAACAGAAGTTTCCTGGGGTGTTAACCCTAAACCTCTTCAGCGATAGCCCTGGACCCATTTCGGAGTCCATACCACAACTTTGCCGGTACAATCCGAGAGTTTTCTTGAACCATCATGGAACATCTCAGGGACAGTCCTAGTACCTTTATGTGACAACACGGACACTTTCTGGGCATTACTCCTCAACACTTCTAGAAGCTAGTTCTACAGCTTTTCCAGGGACAACTCTTAAAGATTTTCTACTAACGTAATCCTCGAGGCTTCCTTGGACTCTCCGGACCCTACATCCTTTTGACAGATTCCAAGTACTTCCCGAGAGACAATCACGAAGTCTGTTCTACGACAGATTTTAGAACCCAGTTTCTGGAAGCATTCACGGAACGGTCTAATACTCCAGGAGGTCAATCCTGGCATGCTAATTGACATCACTGAAACCCTTTGAGCAATAATCACCGTATCAGAACCCTTCTTTGCACAGGACTGGAGCATCTATAAGACAATAGCGAGCCTGATGGTCAACCCCGGAACGCTTACGCAGGTGTACTGGAGCCTTATTGAGGATAAACTGGAATCTTTGCGAGGCCTTTCAGAGACAACCCTAAACACTTTCCAAAACAGAATTGGAATCCTTCTCAAAAATAGTCTGAATGAGCAATCCTGTGACCTATCTTTTTTTAGGGCAGTTTTAGCACCGTTCTTATAAGATATCAGAACCTTCACGACATACTACAATACCCTTTCTATTTAACACTGGAACTCTCTGATCCTTCCTGAACCCGTTCTGGAACAAACCTGAAACTACTCTGCATCCAAAGCTAAAATTCAAGTTCATTTTTAGGAAACATTTGTATACAGAAGTCGGGTTTCTGTCTTTGGGATTCTTTAAGTAAAGTCAATTGACAATTTCGACTGATTTAGCTGCAACTGCCCGTAGCGCTTCACACTTCTCAGTGTTT
This sequence comes from Panulirus argus, assembly GCA_038088735.1. Taxonomy (NCBI): domain Eukaryota; kingdom Metazoa; phylum Arthropoda; class Malacostraca; order Decapoda; family Palinuridae; genus Panulirus; species Panulirus argus. Next base: position 10,150 of record JAYMFT010122967.1, on the reverse strand, counting down.
GATGTCATTGGCAACAGTCCTGGCTGTTTAAACTTTATCCGTTAGCTCTTGAAGGTCAACCACCTCCCGTAAAGGGAAAGCTTTTAACACTTAATGACTCTTTGCTACTAGCACTTAAAGATTAGCTGTTACCACTCAGTGTTCTCCATTCTCCCTGAGGGTTACCTGTCATCATTTAGGCGCCAGCCGTTGCTACTTATAAGTCAGCCGTCACTAGCGAGGTATCCGCTTTTACCAGGGATCGGCCGTCATCACCACAAGGGTTAACTTCCACCTCGCCACGTGAGGTAGACATTGAGGGGTGTGTCGCAAGGATCACGCGAACACTTACGCAATCGATCATTCAACACGAGTGCTCCACCGCCTGTGACCTGCTCAACCGGCAGTGTTATACAACGAACATTCAATTCATTCACTCAGTGCTGGAGGATAGTACAACAGACAGCCTGTGGTCCGCTCCTTTCCTGGTGTTTGAGAGACGTAAACAAGAAATGGATGGTGACCAAAGAGATTCCTGGACGGCATCCAAGACCTTTACCAAGCTAAAAGGTCTCCAACACCTTACGACCGTCAAGTGAGACGAGACAATGTAAAAACAATTAAATGGCTGGAGGAAGGGGAGGGGGAGGGGAGGGGAGGGGGTCATTAAAAAATGAAGACCAGCTTCGGAAGAAGTTAGTCATGGCTGAACTATGCTTCCCCTCCCAGCAGTCATCTCTGTGATATAAAGTATTAACTGGTATAAATGTGCGATGGAAGAGGAGATGCACGCACCTCCAGCTGCCGCCTGTGACGATAACCACCACAAAGACCAGCACCAGCCGCTGCATAGGATATGATGGAAATGCTGGCGAGTATGTCAGAACAGCGCATGTCAAGCGTTGTGCCCTACGACAAATCAGGTCTGGAAATGACTGAAGCGTGCGTTCCTCTTTACACAACCCATAATAACACATGTGTCTCTTCTAACCTTCGTCTCATAGCACCTACAGGAGTTATGCTTCCTTCTACAGGTAACCTCCGCAAGCAAAGGTGTCAGACGCTCAAAACGACTAAACAAATGACCCTTTAACCACATTCTGTTTTTATCGAGAGGTTCCAATTTTCTTTTAATCAACGGAACGGTTTGAAAACGGAGACAACGGTTGCGTCGCCCGTTGCCTCAACGGTAGCCGCGCAGGAGGACAAGTGCTGGAGGCCAGGAGGGAAAGCCCTGCCTGCCTGCTACCACAGCTTTAAACACCTACACTTAAAGTCTCGCCAAGCTTGCGCCTAAACTTTAAGCAAATGAGACGCCGACGCCCGGCCAACAAGAGAGACAAATTTTAATCTCCCAAGAGCCGAGATTAAAAAGATATATCTGTCCGACTCCATAAGACGGCAGTGTGACGGGTGACGCCTTAACTTCTTCCCTGGCGTGGTGTCGTTACGTATTAAGACGTCCCGTGGGACGTTTTCTTTACCAACATACAACACACTCCACTGCTTCCTGTCTATACACTAAACATGGCTTTTCCGTCATACTACTGAAGGAAATTATGAACTCCCTCAGTCACTCCTTGTTCATTCCTCGAACTACAGACACCCACAACTTATCGAGCAACGTCTAAAACATTTCTTACACTTAACGTTTTTTTTCTTGGTGAATCTAATAGTCAACTTTCTAACGTTGAACATACCAAGCCATCGACTCAGAGGTCTCAAAACCCGTGAGAGAGATAAGAGATGAAATCCCTACACCGAGAAGCCACTATGAGACTTACAGACGAAAAGAAAGAACCACACTACATGTCCACAAACAGGTAATCGCACAGCCCATACAATGACCCTGACGGGGAACACAGCATCCAAGCAGCAGGTCAGAAGTACACCCCAATGTCCTACTTTACCCAGCAACAATGAGCCAGTTACATGAAATATTCAGAGGACAAGCAAAGGCAGGGGGAACCGTTGTGACCCCCACCTGCCAGCAACAACTGTGCTGAGGCCCTCTCGACTCTACCATCCCTACAGACTACAACTCTCTCTCTCTCTCTTTCTCTCTCTGTCTCTCTCTCTCTCTAAATCACAACCAATAAGAAGGGGCTGGTCATACCAAATCATAATCTACCACTACTCTTAACCAAATCTCATCCCAAAATCCTCAGCCAAGGCGAATCACGTCAAATCTAGAGGAGCGCTTGTGACCAAAACATGCCGTGATGGTACTCTGACCAAATCGCGTGTACGCAAACCTTTAACGTCGTCTGACGGGACACGGTGCCTGAGCGAATACCCTCACCTTCTCTACCCTGACCTGGCGCAACCCATCGAGGTAGAGAGCCAAGCGTTTCTTCCACCGTGCGCTCTCACGACAAAGCGTTCGCCCACATGTCCGGGTTAGCCGTCTATATGTAGCTAAGACGGTCAATTAACGGGCGGTGGTAGGGAGTCTCGACCCGGCCAGCGGGGGGACGCGTCGTAATGGGTGGGCGGGAAAACACGGCTATGATCTCAGTGCCGCCGGCTTCTTTTATTACCCCGTGAGCGGGGCGGTGCGACCCATGAGCACGGCGGTGCGACCCTTGGTAATGATGCCCTGGCCTTTGACCTGACCCTTAACGGTCGCGTCAAAGGCCAGGCTACCGTACTCAAGTGTCGTACCGCCGTGCCCGAGGGCTTCGGCGTCGTTCTCAACGGGCCGTAACGTCGTACTTCAGAGATGTACCGTCGTGCCCGAGGTGCCGTACCGTCGCGCTCGAGGGGGGGTTCATCTTTTCCGGGGAATATCTGTCGGACAAGTCACACGCCGTGCCATAATGTGTGCTACGATCACAAATCATTATTTCCCTCTTGAGTCACAACGTTCCTAGTCCGGAGAGAGAGAGAGAGAGAGAGAGAGAGAGAGAGAGAGAGAGAGAGAGTAAAAATTCCATCGTGTGTGTATCGGGCCAGCCAGGGGTGAGGCGGCGTTTGTTGACACCTGGACACGGTGGGGCCCCCAACCATTATAAAGTTCCCGGAAGCGAGACGGACGCTCCTCACGGCAGACGCGTCCGAGAGGCTTTGAGCTAAAACTGCCTCATTCATATGGGAAGGTAACTATAGCCGAAAGAAGGATGAGGTCGAGAGAGCATGGAGCATATTTGGGGAACCGAGGCACATGTTGAACATGATTTCCAAGTGACGGAAGCAACAAAGTCTAAACAACTGTGAGTTGTTCTGGAGGACAGACTGCACCTACCGTCCTCCTGCGCACCAGAAAAACTGCTCTCCGATCGGGGAGAGACAGTCTTTGGTTTGGGGTCAGTTAGGCCTGTGACTGTCAACGTTCAGAAGGAAATGGTTCGTCATGGGGCACGGACCCGCGGGAAGGCACGGACCCGTGTCAAGGCGAAGGTATGCAAATATCTACCACCATCAGCAGCTGTGAATGGCCTCGCGTGGAGGTCCACGTAACCATCAGTACAGACAGCCCCTTGACTTGACCTCTCCAGGCAAAACCTGCCCCAGTCATGCTATATCGACGCACCAGCACGCTCACTACACACTTACGCTGTCCAGTCAAGACCAAGACGAATTAGTGACATCTTCAGACCACGTGCACTGAGTGACACCAGCCAGCAAGCCAGGAAGACACCACGAGACGTGACCACAGTGAGATAAGTGGCTCTGGCCAGGCTAACATACCTCCAGCAAGACCTTGGACTTCATGGTTCCAGCACCACCTACCTACGGAGGTGAATAACGAGCTTCCTTATGGCGATGCCTCACACCGTACTTGACTCCCTATACACACACACACGTGTATATATATATATATATATATATATATATATATGTGTGTGTGTGTGTGTGTGTGCGTGTTTAACGTGTTTCAATGTGCTTACTGCAAGTTCTGATTTCTGTCCTTATAATTTACAGTCTTCCATGCCTGGCGTGCCAACTGGGAACTATTTCTTTTGAACCTGGCAGGGAACTATGCCTTCCAGCATTTTCCAAAGAGTGACTCATAATAGACCTCTCCGGTCTGCCGGCCAGACAAATCAGGTCCTCAGTGTTCGCTGTGGTTCCCTGAGGCTCAGGCCCCCCCTCGGCAGTGGCGTCAATGCGAACCGTGAAATGTCTCTGCCCCAGTTTCTACCTCTGCAATACCGTCCGCCCAGTGAGAGGTGGTGTTAGCCTGTGACTGCTCAGGACCTCAGTTTTAAGCACTAGTGCACCAAAGGCAGCAAAGGTCAGCATTAGAGGCAAAGGTCAGCACTAGGGGGAAAAGGTCAGCAGCAAAGTCACAGGCCAACACCAGAGGCAATGGTCAACACTAAACTATATAGTCTAAACTATAATTATGACTTGAACAAAAATCATTCTTTTTACAATCTACAACTGCTTAAATTGTACAATTCGTCTCTCAGAAATGACAAAAAAGAAGGGGGGGAGAGGGGACCACACCTTTTATTTAAAATTCATCATTCATTTATATTCCATCGACAAATATGTTTTTATATACCTCACAGTCCTTAAACCCAACACTGATACTGGAGGCTCGTCTCTACCTTCACAGCTGCGTCTGGAACCACCCGGCGCTGCTGGAGGCATCACTCAGGCCACAGCCGGCAGGACTAATTCGTCTAACTTACAACAACAATTTGGCTGATGAAATACAATTCTGTACAGACGCATCCAAAGAGTTCTTCGGTGTTTCCAGCGGTCATTCCATGATCTTTCCAGTATTAGTAGAAAGCGAGTTCAGACACTCTCGGGCCCATGTTCACTTACACTCATCTGTAAGTGGCATCCTTTGGTTTCAGATCTTTCACAACTGCCATAGTATAAAAGAGTCAGAAGATTTATTAGTGTAGACTGGAAACTATGCCTTTTATGACTGTTGCATAATTCTACCATCTGTGCGTTCCAGGCAACTGTGTATACGACTGTCACTTGTTTCCTCCAGTTCTGGCATCCGATACAATCAGTACCGGCTATCAATGATCTTTCTGTTTCAATAACGCGGTAATTCCGTCCGGTATGAGAGGGTAAAACGAACAATCAATTAAGCGTCTGTATGTGTGATGGAAATGCTGTGAACACTCTGTTCTCATCGGCTCTTTTCTTCTCACTTGTTTTGAAGGTTCGCATGATCCAGGCTGCCTTCTTCCTTTGAGGAGGTAACTATTTCTTTTGATATCTCAAAGTCCTCTTCTGTGATAAACTCATGATTCATTGTGTTCGGTAAAATATCTATTTTCGACTCCCCTTCGACCAACACGTTCTTCTGTAGCCGAGAGGGCGCGGATGAAGCAGGGGGGGTTATTTGATAGTGGCTGGGTCCAGCGGAGGTGGCGTGGCTGGTGTGGGCCTCCGCCGGGGCAATAATACTAGTGGTAGTTATAATGGTAATGTGCTAGCGGATAGGAGGAGGGAGGAGGCAGCCATGGCTGGCGATGGAAGGCGGTATCGTTAGCGGGCAATGGAAGTACCAGCGTACAGGGGCCAGATGTGGTGGTAGTGATAGAGAGGTGGGCAATGGAAGCAGCTGTGGCAGCAGCACTGGCTGAAGAGCTGGCTGGCTAGGTAGAAGAGGAAGTGGCAGGGTAACGTCAGCGTTGACCTACGCGACAGACAGAGGCGTGGACTTCGCGCGGGGGGGGAAAAGTTACCAGAGAGGCCGAAAGTCCCGGGCGAGGTGGAGGAGGACTGGAGGAAGGAGGGAGGAGTGGAAGCAGGCGGGGCGAGGCCAAGACGCGTCGGGAGCAGAGGGGTGTTGAGAGGAGCAGATGCACTATCAGGGAACACAGTGTAGAACAAGGGGCGGGACACACGGCCTATCTGGCTAACGTCTGTTGTGTTCGCCGTCGCCATTTGACGGGTGGCTCGGACACCGCAGATGATGCCAGCCTTATCTCGCGCGTGCTTGTCTTAATGATCATTATAATAGTGCCGTTGCGAGGCCGCGCCCTACCCTCCTCCTCCCTCCCTCCTCCTCCCTCCTCCTCCCAAGACCGCGCCGTCCAACACCGTCTTTCACTCCCTCGTCATCGTCATCATCTTTACTTTATTCTAACACCCATGAATGAACACGACGGTGTGGCCCTTGGGCACGATGGCACGGCCCTTGAGCACGAATGCACAGCCCTTGAGCACGACGGCGCGGCCCTTGAAGCACGATGGTACGCACAATGAACACAGAGGTGGGAACCCTGAGCACCACCCTTGGATACGATGGCCTTGGCCTTAGACCTGACTCCCAAGGGCCATATCGTCATTTCCTAAGGTCCAGCTTGATGTCTCGGCTGTTGAGTCACGATGTTGTCGTTTACTAAACGCTGTTCCGAGTGTCCTAAATTTCCAAGCTTTTTTTTTCTGCCTAAAAGCTTTGAGCGTTTTTTTTTTTTTTTTTTTTTTTTACTACAATCAGTCATGTTTTCCTAACTTCTTTACTTCCAGCTTACAACTAAAAACCTATCATGCCTTCCCAGCTTACTACTATAAACAATCATGTCTTCTCAGCTTACTGCTGCAATCGATCATATCTTCCCAGCTTACTGGTGCAACTGATCCACTGTTTTCCAGGTCATTTTTCCTTAAGCTTACAGTATACTGAAATCGTCCCAGCGTTTTCTTTTAAGCTTACACCTAAAACAGCTCCAAGGTTTAATTCTAAGCTTACTACTAGACCTTAATGCGACCACAGCTCAGGGTTTTACTCTAAGCTTACCAACAGAACAGCTCCAGGGTTTTACTTCAAGCTTACAATCAAAACAGATCTAGGGTTTTACTTTAAGCTTACCACCAAAACAGCTGTTGGGTTTTACTTTAAGCTTACTGCGCCAATTGTTTAAAACTATTTCAATACACAGGGGTTTATTAACCCCACCGTAGGCCTACACAATTTACCACAACCTACCTCGCGTATATCTTACATTACGTACATACTACGCCGCGTAAACCTAACAATGCGTATACTAAACTCTGTGAATGCCTTTCATTGCGTGGATATTCGCTGTGTATACCTCAACGATGTGTTGATACACCTTCATTGCATATATCTTTCGCAGAGTATACCCTTCGCTGCGTATACCTAAAGCTGCCTCTATTTTACTACTACGTGTCTTATCATAAATTTGCGTACTCTGTCTTACGCTGTGGAAAAAGTATTATTTTACCCTGACTTTCTTTCAGAGATAGTCCAGAGACCTTGACAATTCAGCCTTGAACCAAGCTGTACTGTTGTTCCTCCTGTGACCGATCAAGTCTGCTTGAGGCCGCGATGTCTTGTAAGGTATCTAATACCTTTCGGGCAGTTCACTGAGCCGACTCCATCTGTCAGGACCGATCCTCAGGCAGGACGTTCCTTCTCTCTAAGAGGCGGTGACGCAGTAGAGGAGGCATTATTATAACGGCTTTTCATCGCAAACGTTCGTGAAACATTTCTGAACTGGCAACATCCCTCCAATTTCATATCAGAACGTTCGGTACAGATGTTCCGGGTCAGATTTCAATTTTGCCGCTACCAGGGGCTAATTTATTGCCAGGGGTTGGGGGGTTGGGGGTTGAGGGGTTGGTACGCTCATCCCGTGAGCGGAAAAGCGCGAGAGAGGATTATACAGAGGCCAGAGAGGGGTCTGCGTCAGACCCGAGCGGCCGGATTAATAATAACATCAGATATCACACAATTCATTCATCATTACATCAGCTTACAGTCTTTCCACGCGGCGGGTGAATAGCGTTCTTGATGCGAAAGGTAGACACCAATAGAAAATCTCACGTGCCTCACTTTTACCAGTAACGTGCCGTGCCATCTCACGGTGGCTTTGTTTACGTCTCTCTCTCTCTCTCTCTAAAAGGCTCAGTGTTCTCAAAACCTGAGACGCGCTGTACTACTGGTACGTGTTCTCCAGCCTTGCTCGTTACAGTATAAACCACACGACCTGACACATCCGTACCTGGTTGACTGCCAAGTGGCATCTTGGGCCTGCCGCAGTACCACTATAGCCCTGGTATGTGTGGCCCTCTCCAGGGACGGGGCGGGACGGGAACGTGGTGACCTAGCGGGCCCGGCTACCTACCACCGTCCCGCGATACCTTATCGGGCGGGACTAATGCGCCCCCCTCCCCTCCTTCGCGCATTAGTTCGGTCAGATCTCGGTTCGAAACCCAGCCCTGCAAATACGGCCCGGGCTGGCCAGATTAAAGCCCCCCCCCCCCTTCTCTCTCTCTCTCTTGGATTCCGCTCGGTCACTCCTCTTGCCTCACAACCAGCGCCCACCAAACGCCAAATAAGCCCCTCCCGGGAACGCGGGCCCAAGAAATCAACCTCGTCGTCCCTCAGCAAAGGGGCCAAATTACCTGTCCCACACTTGGGGAGAGAGAGGGGAGGGGGGAAGGGAGAAATACATCCCGCTATTATACCTTAGATGGCTATTTGGTCGGGAGGTTTGGGGTCCGTTCATAATCTGGGACGCGAGATGCGTCCATTACCGGAGATAAGAGGAAGAGTGTTTGATGACTTAGTGACGACAGAAATGCCCCACACACTTTAGCCAAATCCCTCATGCCTCCCTCCCTCCCTCCAGGCCTGCCTGCCTGCACGGCTGACCGACTAACTTGGGTGGGTGGGTGGCTGACACTCCCGGTAACCCTGGGGGGCTGGCTTGCAGGTGGGCGGAGCGGTCTCCAGCCGTCCACCTGTGGCCGCCCTCCACGCCCCCGCCCTGCCCACCTGTCCCGCCTACACAGAGCAACCCTGCAACAACAACAACAAGAACAACTAACGATAATACTGATACCGATATCAAATATCAACAATGATGATAATATTTTTTCCTACTTATTCGCTGTTTCTCGCTTTGGCGAAGTAGCGCCGGGCGCGGACGAAAGCAACGGCCCCATTCGCTCACCTCCACTCTCTTGCTGTAACGTATAACGTATGGAAACCATAGCCTCCTTGTGCACAGCCATGCCCCTTAGACCAGTACGTTGTTTCGCCTGGTTTTCCAGGGTTCAGCCCGCTGACTGCGCGACGCCCCCCATACACCACACTGCTCCCATTGTTTTTTCAATCCCATGTACACCTTTCACCTTCCCAAATGAAGAGTCACCCCTCAGCACCTCAAAACCTCTTTCATTCCGTCCTTCCACCTCCTTTTCTGTCCTCTCCTTCCCTCCTATTCCGTACACTGCAGTAATATCCTCCCTGACAGTCTTTCTTTACTCATCCTCTCCACACGTCCAAACCATTACAGCACAACCTGATCAAGCTCCCTCAATCACACAACGCTCACTGCCACACCTCTCTATTACACTGTCATTCCTCAAACGATTTACCTTCCTCACACCAAATACTGTCATCGAGCACTGACACTAACATTATACATACGACAAAATCCCGTTGAGATACAAGCTGTCCCAGGAGACTGCTTCCATGACTCTTCATTCACATTAGCCAAAATCAGACAATCATCGAGCACAACGGATATAAGGTATCCACACTATCACCATTATCAGAAAAAAAAAAAAAAAATCAGTTTACTCTCCTAGGCTCCCTTTCCTTGGCAGCAAGAACATCAGTCCCTCCTAGGAAGGTTCCAAAGACGAGAGAGCATGCATGGAAATGTATCCCCTAACCCAGCTTCGTCACCGTACGGGAAACAGAGTCAGGCATTCGAAAATCATCACGAACGTGCACGCAAAATCTATATATAGTTTCCCTGACAGATCAGACAGACACACACAAAAGCACAAACACACTCTCTCTCTCTCTCTCTCTCTCTCTCTTTAACGAAGCCAAATAATACCCACAACAACTGGGCATCTCTGGCTACCCCTGCACGGCAGCAGGTACTCATCATTCCACAAAATTCGCAGGGTTCAGCATCAACACCGACAACCACACGACCCACTGGGTCAAGATCAGCTTCGCATAAAACCACACAAACGATAATTTACAAACATTTCGGTTAAAGAAAAAAAAGTTATTGAACATACAAAATCATGAAATGTACGAACGTTTTTAAACTATGAAAAAAATTATACAATTCGCGTGAATGACTTACAGCTTTTATATAAAAGAAAGACAAGCAAATTTCATAAAACGAGCGGTACCTATATACTCTCATATATATATATATATATATATATATATATATATATATATATATATATAAGAATA
>JAYMFT010122956.1:0-13212 GCA_038088735.1 Panulirus argus | reverse complement strand
ATATATATATATATATATATATCTATATATATATATATATATATATATATATATATGATTCCTCCAGTGAGGACACCTTGATGTAGTTGCCGTTGTCCGACTTAGGTTAGGCTACAGATATTCATGGAAATTTGCCCCTCATGTTGTCAGTGAACAGAGCAAATGCAAACTTTGCCAACAAAGTGATTCCCACACCTTCCAACATTATTCACCTGACTGTTGTAAAATTCGTGAGTTCAGAGACGATTCTCATCAAAGGCTACAAAATATGAGCAAACATTTCATCCTCAACAATGTTCTACCTCGGATACTTGATAAGTATCATAACTTCTCAAGTAAATTGTTCTCTTGTTATGTATTCTGATACATGATCCAGTCAGTGCAGCTTAATGTTAAACTTCACTTGCCATGTAAACTGCCCCGAGTAATTCATCGTGTTGCCCAAACCACGTTAACACTTTCCTCACCATTTGACCTACAAAGTATTTCAGTCTCTGAGGCCCAGTCCCTAGCTGGACCTTTTTGTGCACTCTGTATCCTCTTCTGCGCCCCCGCCCACAAGCTGGGTTGGAGTGCACAGTAAATCAGCCGCTCTTGCAGGCAGAAATCAAAATCAGATAAGTAACAGAAAGCTTTCAAGACCCTGTCGTATTTATAGTCTGAAACCTGAACTGGCAAACTACAGTGAGCATCTCACAGCCCAGCTTGAGTCGGGCAACAATATCGAGGAGTCTAACTGTGGCAGACCTCCTCCTTGTGGCTGGGGCAGACCTCCTCCTTGTGGCTGGGGCACAGCCACTAGTACAACACCAGTCGGGAGAGCACCTGGGGCTTGACGTATCCGCTCATCGCACAGTCTACCACGGGGCAAAGAAAAAAAAAAGAGGCTGTGGGGGATCGGGGGAGGGAGAGGGAGGAGGCAACCAACCAGAGGTCAGGAGGTGAGGCGGGTTAGGCGCCGCTCCGCACCCCCTGCTGTCTCCCCCTCCCACCCCCACCCACAACACGTAACACCTCACCCCCCCCCCCATGCCGCCTCCACACAGTCACAAGATATCTGAAATCATCTAGACGTTATTGTAATAATAATTGTTAGAAGAAGAAACTCGTTTCGTATCTTTATGATCTCAGGTAAAGGCGGTCAGGTAAGGTGACCGGGTGGCAGCGTTCCAACTAGGTAAATCCAACGCGACACAGCCATGCAAGTCTGCTGGCCCAGCTCTACCTACCGCCCGTCACACTGTGTCTGGAACCCTCCGTCTTCCCATGCATCTCGTTCCTGCCTCTTGACCACTTGATCAATCTCTTGGCTGCAGTGTTACACTGTGGGGCGCTGCTCGCGGTCTTGGCTATGTGTAGTGTCACACGGTGTGTACCCACTACAGGGGGGGGTCGTTCAACTTCCTTCTTCTGAGAACCGAAGAGACCTCCTTCCTTGTGTCCAACGGAGTGGAGCTTTGTCTCCAGCACCTATGAAAGTAAGTGTTGTCAACACATAGGACTTCTCGAGACCAAAGACCCATTTTTCCCCTGTCAGTTCCTAGATATTCACGTGTGTGTCATCTGTCTCACGCCTGTCCTTGAATCCTATGTCACCTCCATGATTCTTATGTCACCCACACCTGCCACATTGTTCTCCTGACAGCCTCTGTGATTTTAACACTCCGGTTGATGTTTTCAGCTTGACAGAAGTTAATGGTGAGAAATAACTGAGCAGAACGTAATGAGTTCCTCCAAAGCTCAGTGTACATTTCATGGGTCAGATCTGTTCCAGAAGAGGAATTTTCAGTTTCATATAAGCTCTTTCTTTATATTTTCAGAGGTGTCAGACCTGATAGGTTTCAATAGCACATAAAAAGGTTAACACTTCATCTATGAGCTTAGCTCTCTATGCAAGCTTTATACGGTACGAGAAACCTGTGCTTTACCAGAGACTGTGAATCCTCTTCAGCTTCGGACTCGACTTTTATGGTGAAGGCTTCATTATCACTCGAGTTTCTTTGGCGCTGAAGCGATATTTCACTTTTAAGTTACAGTTTACCTCCTCTGTGTAACTGCAGAAAAGTTGACTTGTGATGCATTTCTGTTAGCATCTGTTTATTGAAGTGAATAACTTGCTGTGACTGAATGCTTGAACAAGGTTAACAGACAGGGCAACACGAGTGTAAAACTCTCTCTCTCTCTCTCTCTCTCTCTCTCTCTCTCTCTCTCTCCGTAAGACACAAACACGCAAGTAGTAATACCACGTACGAGAACACAGAGAAGAATTTCCTGAAATCATTAATCCCAAAAGGGGAACTGACCTTGGGGCACACCCTCCACCATACTCCACTACTCTCACACTGAACCTTCTCTAACACAAACCTGAGACGGGGACAACAGAATGCCAACAGTCACGCCTTCTCTTCGAGCGAGTTGATACTCGTGTTCTTCTGCGGAAGATGGGCGTATGAATACGCGAGCGTGGTTGAAGGTTTTGGAAGTGTGAGTACGAGTATCAAAGGTTCAAATGTCCGACGTCACAGTCAGCTGCATCACATTATGCAGCACCGAATGATGGGTCAGCTTGCACCCCTGGCCAGGTCCCTCTGCACCACACCTCTGAGGCCATACAAGACAGATGCGGTGTGGGGGCACAACAGTCTCCCCGCCCTTCCACCAACCTCTCGTAAGGTGGCTTGACAACCAGAGTTCCACCTGTAACCTGTGTGGCGTTGGACAGGTATTGTACATCTGCAGGGAGGTCACTCACCTTCGTCAGGCGACGGACGGGGCTTGTAGCTCCGACTGCCTCTTCCCGTTTTCTGTTCTGTATATGAATGTATTCATACTCATATGCCTGTATGTATATACATCTAGGGAGGCTCCTCAACCTTCCTATTCAACACCATTCAGTCAAAAGTAATTCGTATTAACACTATTTCCTCTCTCGTTTCATCCGGAACCCCTCGTCACAACGTTGCCTCTCTTGCGATCATTATGAATATTGCTTTTACTTCTGCTCTTCAGTGCTGGCCACTATGGTGCCTCCCTCCGCTGCAGGCTAGGTCACGCAGCATCCGACGAGGCATTCCCATAAGTAATGTCTAAGCGCTGGCACATCAGGAACTGTCCAAATCCACAGCTGCTCCTCCCCTTCTGTTGGGTGACTGTATATCTCATTACCTTGTTATGTTTGTTCCCTCTCCTGTTGTGACCCCCTTCGACAGACAGATCCATCATTGCTTAGAGAACTGATAACTTTATTTTTATTTTTTATCAATATGAACATCCCAACCTTGGTATAGGTATCTGGCAATGCCCCATGATCAACGCCTAGGAGAAAAAAATGTAGTTGGTGCCACCTGACAGCGTCTGGGAGACACGCACGATGCTCTACAGCTGTGATAGTGATACCTGACACTACGCTATCTTTTTCTCCGTATCCCACTTCCGTGGAGTGGCGACCTCGACGGGGGGAAAAGAGTTAACTCAGTTCCAAAACTGGCGAGACGAGAGCTGGCTGGGTGGTTGGCCCTGTAACGCACCCACCATTATAACGTAAGAATAAACCACAGACTCGAATTCGCGTTCCGTGGTCTGAGTGGACGGCGTCAGCACAAACGAAACACTGTCACACACCGATATCATCATACAGTGACCATCCATCACTGTAATCAAGACGCTAATACGAGGACAGAGAGGAATTATGAATGATTTGAGGATGATCAAGAAAGAGCCGTGATGTGGATCTGAAGCGAGACACTGGCAAGGGTAAACCGTCCGAGAGAAGACATTACACACGACCGCCTCATCCTCACGCCGGGACTCTTCCACTCTTCTCCCATCCCGCCAGCAGGCGGTCCCGAACAGCGTCAGGGCCTAGCACGCCTCGACACCTCATGAAACTGAACCAACATACTCGTTGATATGTGCACAATCTTTTACAGCAACTGATCGTCCAGGTTTTATTGTGATGGTGCGTGAACGGCGTGAAAGGAGGGACGTCGGGGTTGACTCGCTTCGGCGTCGCGCGGGCCGGCCGGCACACCGGGCACAATTACCCTCGACAGGCCGCCAGCCGCTACAGAGATTGATGATCCACCGCAGGGACAGGGAGGGGAGTATGAGGGTAGGGGGGGGGAGGGTGAGGGGGGGGTAGATGCATGGAGGGGGATACTTGGCGAGGGAATGGGTGAGGGCAGACGATGGGGGTAAGACAATGGACTTAGGGAGGGAAGATGTATAGGTGATGGGGGGGCGTTCGCCTCTCACCTTACACCCTGCGATGCAGCGCACACCGCGGGCGTCCAAGGGAGCAGGACAAGTGAATACATCAGTGTCTCGAGCCACATCAACTACCACCTACAACGCGAGAGTTACCAGCCGGACAAAACTACCATATGAGCATCGAGTCCATCTGAGCTCCTGGAGACCATCGCATAAACAGCCCCCATCGCCAGAGGTGACTTCATCACTCGTGGTGTAACCTCATGCAGGCAGAGTCCAGTAACACCTAAATATATATTTCTGTAGTGGAACCTGAAGACAAGCTGTAACAAACTAGAAAAATGAAACTATGGCGTTATTGTGAATGGTACCTCTCGTCTCGGGACTACATTGGATGTAAATTTTTTCTTGTCTCAGTAATGTCGATCAAATGTTATTTAATGAAAGGCAACAAAGCGCTAGAATTATAAGAGGAACCCTACAGTGTACCCGGCCAGGGGGGGGGGAGTTGAGGAAAGGTCTTGGCCGGGTCTGCACACACACACACGCACACACACACACACACACACACACACACACACACCGGCTTAGTGTGGCCCACACGCACACACACACACACACACACACACACACACACACACCGGCTTAGTGTGGCCAAGCTGTCAGGTATCTGCGTTGGCACCACACTCCACCTGGGTCCCTGGGACAACAACACGGACGGACAAAACACACACACACACACACACTACACCTGGCTGACAGGACACGACAGGTCCAGAGGACGGACACAAGAACTAGACGGAGCTGTAGCAGTACCGGAGGATTGCGTTAGTCCAAGAGCGACTCACAGAAACGACGTCTGCTGTACTGTAGGAGCGACTTCGAGTACTGAGCTGTGGCTTGGTGGGGTGACCTGTGGCAAACGTGTTGAGGTCGTCGCGTGTCTCAGTATGATGCCAAATCTGAGGTGCGTGTTCCGTGACCGTGTGTAGGCGCCTGAACAGCCGCTTCCGAGCTTGGACGTGTAGATATACATAACCACAAATCCCTAATCGCGCTTTTGTGTGCAGCTGGACGTTAAGCGTGTATGTGTATGAAGCAACTGTTATGTGATATACGAACAAGTATAACAGTGTGTATGTGTCAGTAGTAGTCAGGAGAATCTGAGCTGCCATGACAGGGTGGAGCAGCGGATGTGGCTGATACACATATGTCTGAGTGAAGTCACTGCACCTGAGGCTTGTTTGTGCTGCCGGGCGCACCGCCTTGTGCAGGTCTGTGCAGGAGAGAGTGTCAGAATAAGAGAGTCTGCGGCTGTGACGATACGCAAATCTAGATGAAGCGAAAAGACAGCATCCCAGATGATGATATATGGGATCACAGTCTGTTGTTCTCTTGTTCCTCCCGCCGCGTCCACCAGTCTCCCCAGTTATCGCGAACTCCTCATAACAGTTCTCGTCAGACGACGACTACTCCAACACGCAGACGCACGTACCTCGGATCACCAACATCCCGGCATCGTGAATGATCTTGTTCTCGTCTTCCCTCACGGCCGGATTAAGAGATCTTGTTCAAAATTCCCAACAGTCGTGGCTGTCAAGACCACCACGTGTCGTGTCCTGAACCCACACGCTGAGCAGCGCTCCAGTCACCTGGGTGGGTGGGTTGGGGGGGGGGGGGGGGGGAGGAAGCCCCCCAGCCCCACCCAAGGTTCTACTTACCCAGGGACACAAGGGGGCCCGCTACAGTGGCGTGATGATGTATGTATGACCGGGATGTATTTCCCTACGGTGAACGTACTGTCTGTGTTGCATGCATGATTTGGAAGAAAAATGTGGTTTAACACGTATGAATAATGTGGTATTACTGTATGAATAAATTACTTTCCACTGTGGGAAGTATCACTGTATATATTTAGTGATGTAATGTAAATATACACATATTCTGAATGTGTATAAATGACAAATTATGGTACACGAGGCAATATTTAGTGATGTAATGTAAATATACATATATGCTGAATGTGTATAAACGACAAATTATGGTACACGAGGCAATGCGAGTGTATGAGGTATGTGACTAACGTAAAGAATGACATGGGAGAGTCAGATGACAGAAGACCTGATGGTCTGTGGCGAATTTATCTTCTTCAGGAGGAAAGTAATGGCAGGTGTGTGTGTGTGTGTGTGTGTGTGTGTGTGTGTGTGTCTCCACGACCACACGTGGCCACGCGTGGAGCCCGACCATGAGTCGTGGGCCTTTCATACAACACTATGATCCAAACCACCGTCCATCCTCGCCTGTCACCCACCCGCTTGAGTACAGACTTAAGTAAGGAAAGAAACTGACGATACCATAGAAAAAAAAAATATGGAAGCTTAAAAATTATGGAACACTTCCATCTATGTCGGGGAGGGTACGAACACACACACACACACTCTCTCTCTCTCTTTCCATCTATCTATCTATCTATCTATCTACCTCTCTCTCTATATAGTCACAATACTGCCTAGGTACTGTAAACACTTACATGGACGAAAGAAAGAGAAAGGGGGAGAGGTGAATTAAGGGAAGGGTGAATCATCAGAGGGAGGAAGATGAGAGAACAAAGGGAGATATATAGGGAAAGATCAAGGGAGGGGAAGATGACCACGAAGAGAAAGGAGAAGAGGAAAGAGAGGGAGAAGTAATGGGAGGGAAGGAGGGAGGGTGACCGGAAGGAATAAAAGAAGAGAATAATTACTACACGTCGTGGTGATGGCTGAAGACATTATGAACTCGACAACAGCGTCAGTTTGAGTCTCCTCTCCACAGTAAAGTGGAAGGAACACATGCCAGAACTGTGTACATTTGTTTACAGACGTAAAAACAACAATAATTCCGGTCAGTCTTAAGTGCACGTTACGTCGCGAGGAGGAAAACTCAGCAAGGGTGGTAGATG
Organism: Panulirus argus; assembly: GCA_038088735.1. Taxonomy (NCBI): domain Eukaryota; kingdom Metazoa; phylum Arthropoda; class Malacostraca; order Decapoda; family Palinuridae; genus Panulirus; species Panulirus argus. Next base: position 6,062 of record JAYMFT010122956.1, on the reverse strand, counting down.
TATGCATCGGACACCCTCTGTGTTCACGACAGGTTGGATACACCTGGCGAAATTCTGCCCTCTCGACTCTTCTTCCCTATGGTCCAGAAATATGTGCCAGACTCCCGTCAGGAGAAACCTCCCTCCCGCCCCTTTCAGAGAGTGTCGAGGGAATGGACGGCGCTGTACGCTCGCGGTCAGAGGTGGAGAGGCGCGGCGTGGACGATATACAACGCCCTGTAAAACACTTTTTTTTACAGCCGAGAGACGTGTTAAGAGCAGCCCTCCCGAGCACTTGTGGCTTGTTTACGACGACGTGACTATCCGCTGGGGCTCCCCTCCTCCGGCTCCGCCCGGCGGCAGGGATTGATTCATGTGGGTCTGGCCTCCCCACCTGCAGGAGCCCAGGGAGGCCTGCAGTACTACTTTACCCGGGGACAACCTCTACAGGTCGTGCCTGTGGGAAGAGACGGTAATCCTGACACAGTATTTATACAACACTCATCTTTCACCCGTTTGGTAGGTACCTGAATACCTGTGGTGACCTTCACTGTATCTACAGGATAAACATGGCGAGTCTTCTTTGAGAATCCTTTCCATTGTCCTGGTATCCTTTCAGCAGCGTCCCGTTCCTGCTGGGCTGAACCTGACCAGTCAGTCCGTCAATCATCCCTAGCCAAATGATCCGCTGTGTGTTCCTACCAGCTCAGTGGCTGGTAAAACAACTGGTATTCATAGTCAGGGACATAATACAGTCACTGGTACCCGGCTGACAGACTATATAACTGGTACGATTCCCTCTTACGGGACAATCACTCGGTAAGAACGTGTTTTTTTTATTATATTTTTGTCCCTCAGAATGGGATGGGCGGCACGGGAACCTCAGCTGGGAGAATATCGAGGGAAACCGCTTCACTCTCTTTGTTACAGGTAGTAGAACACTTTACACTTTGAAGTAAGTTTCTCCAAGGGTGTAATTACTCTGTAAGTGAAGGTGAGGGATGGTGTGAGCTAAAAATACAGAACAGAAAAAGGCAAGACTGCAGACCAAACGTAAATAAGTTCACCCAAAAAGTAATTAAGTAAGAGAAACGTGCCTTTACCAAACTTAGAAAAGAAAATCGACAAGAGGTAGAAATTTATGAAATATTTTTGTGTTGCACATACGTTATCTTACAGACCACTTGGCGTGAGGTTACCTTAAATGCGTTGGCTTTTTCCCTCCGTTCCTCTGCACATACCACAAGATGGCTTCAAAGAAAGCGCCATTAGCGCAATTTTCCTTGGACTGACACCTCGATCGACTGGTCGTTTCTGTGATGTGTTTTCCTTCCCCTGACTTTCACGTGTCCAAACCATAATCTTCCGCAAACCACAGGTAACTGTGCCCGCCGCTTCGCACTCGGAAATCTTGTAGAAATCGGTTTTTGAGACGATTAGATGATTAATTTCTTCCGGCCACTTCATTCTGCAATCAAACCGCTGACTGCACCATCGCGCAATCGTAATTCTTAGCATATTTCTGTTCTCTTGTTATACCGTTTTTCCTCTCATGCCATAGTGAGGTAGCACCAGGCGAAAAATTCTCGCTACCCACCTTTTGGTCTTTAGGTAAGCGATAATACAAGAGGGGAGGATTTCCAGGCGCCCTCCCTCCCACTCTCCCTCCATCCCCATACCTCTTGGTCACCTTCCAAGACACACATGAGACACCTGGGTTTTCATCTTTCTCTCCTGTCCCCTTCATAACATACTAAAGTCAGTTCTGAGCCATATTGCGATATGTAACTATTCGGTATCAAATCTACACTAACCATTACGTCATACGTCATCTCACTCCACATGAAGATTCGTTATGATGGATACGCACCTATTCTTGCATTGTCACAGATGCCCAACATATACTTCAAATCTATAATATAAAGTTTCCTCATTTCTCATGAGTTTATTTATGTTGGGCTTTTTTTTTTTTTTTTTCTAATGGTCACACCCACTGGAGAAAACGTAAACGTAATATATATTCCTCAAATGTCGAAAAAAAAAGGTGTACCTTTGCCTCTTAAGACAGGATGATCTTTAAACCCGCGTTCTTTATTTCACGTTATCTAACCTCACGTTTCCCGTCTTCAGTGTCCTGCCTGCTTACGAGTTATCTGCTGTCGTAGGATGAAAAACTGAGGATGAAAACTGATGGCGATTATGCACAACGGTTAAACCAGTTTTCCCACAATGTGCTAGCCAGCCCCTTCAGCACAACGGCACGAAGTGTTAAGACTCTCTGGAGCACGACGGTTCGACCCTTGGGCATGCCCAAGAGCCCTACCGACCGGCGTCCTGAAGGGCCGCAGTGCCCCCGTCGCGTCCCTAAGTTGACTCGGGTAACTATCACAGCGGACGTAAGGTAAACAGTCATCAAGTTCCTGAACGCACGTCAACACGGGATTTAAAGGAGAGGAATTTCGCCTGTACCCTGGCTTAACCCCCACCCCTCCCACCCACTCACCCACACACACACACACACACACACACACACACACACACACACAACGGAAACAAACGAGGGAGACGAGGATAATAACATGGTGGAGTACGATCCGTTAAACGCACTCTCCCCCTGGTATAGTGGGTGAGACCGGACCTCTCCCTTCTCCTCCCTCCTTCCTTCCACACCGTCCTCATCCCAGGGTATCCTCCCTCTTTATACAACATCCTTAAAGGGTGGGGGGGGGGGGGGAAGCTGCTCTCCCGCCCCCCGACCAACTCCCTATCCTCTACCCCTCCACGCACACACAAACACCCGCCCAGGGTGGTCTGTCCGAGCAAACACCTCACCTCCCATCTCACCAGGCAGGTTAGATACCTATGATAAACATCCCATTATCGCACTGCATCCACAGACGACCGACCGACCGACCATCACCTGCCCACCACAGCCACAGAAGAATACTCCCCCTGCCTTCCTGTCCCCCAGGACACAGGCCCCAGGCACACCCCACACCCCAGGACGCCGGCCTCACCCACCACGACTCCCACTCAACCGTAGGGAATCTTTCATCTCTCTCCTCCCCCACTGCCCCGATCACTGGCCTTCTCCCATCCGGTCATTTTAATACCCTCTCTCTTGGCCGGACGGCATTCCACGTTTCGGAGGAAGGTTTAGAGGGGCCCACTGGTGACCCGGCAGGAGGAGGGGGGGGGGAAGCAGGAAGTGTGAGGGAGTTAAGGGGAAAAGGGAGGGGGGGGGGGGTCCACACCAGCCCTGACGAAGGCAGGACGTGGAGTGGCAAACACTGTTCTTAGTAGAAGACAACATGTCGGAGTGATGGCCATGACCGGCCATAAAATTATCATATTTTGTTACACGGCCGTAGTGACGTGCCTGGACGAAACAGCAGGAGGGACTAGCGGTAAGCTGGACGACCAGCAGGTATGGTCAGCATGTTGTACCAGCGCATGAAAATTGTATAGAGGACAGAAAGAATAAACTAAACATTTCACCTCAGACATTCCTCAGTTCTGTCTTCTCGAAGAGCTTTACTACATGAATATTCTAAAGTTCAGGGAGGTTTGAAAGAGTTCGGGAATTATTCTAAAGTTCAGGGAAAGAGTTCGGGTACTGGCCGGCACCACGACCCGTGTAGCGTTAGTCTTATATAATGGAGGAGGAAGAGGAGTGGTAGAGGCTTCGGGGCACCATCATCACCACCATACCACTACCTGCTCTCGTCACCACTATCATCACCCCCTCCCGAGTCTTCCTCTCTGCCCAGACCTAAGGGCCGAGCACTCAAGTGGGAGGGAGGAGGAGGACGCTGCTGCTGCCCCTTCCACTTCCCGGAGAGAGTCCTCAATGCTAACTAATCTCTTACATTATCCCCGACAACATTCTGGTCCAGACACAGAAATATTTCCTGCGTAAAGATAACTTAAATGTTGTTGACGAGAACCACGGGAGGGGAAAAAAAAGGGGGCTATAATCTGTATAAAGCTAAAATTGTGGATAAATGTTATATAGTTTATATTGTTCATGAGACTTAATCCTATCTCTTGAGTCTGACGGCTCCACCTAGCAAGTGATGGATGGAGAAAGGGTGCACATCACGTTTTCCATTCTTGACTTCAATTACGCCTTCATGTAACAAGCACCCTTGCATTCCACTCATAGTGTTCCACTGTGAGGCCTTCGGTAGGTCGGGGCTGAACTACTGTGATATCAATCTTCCCCTACTGTGGTGCAATCGCTACAACTCCCTTAGTCAAATTCACATATCTTTTCCTAACAACCATAACTTGACCCTATATTTTTTTTTTTTCTCAAATTAAGACTACTGAACTTCTTCTTTCTCTTCTTTTTTCTCTCTTCTCTGTATTATTAGCCTTATTTTCTTGTTCCCCTAGAGGCCAGGTGTCGATGAGGACTTGTCCAAGACCGGAGACGTAGATAGGAAAAAAGATACGTTGCGGTGCCACACGAGAGCGTCATCCAACTCGAGGCAAAATAATAGTTCATAATGAAGAAATCTTTCCGAACAGATAATTTTATTTTTAGTATAAATATACGAACAGGTTAAGGTTCACAGTGCTAAACTCTTATGTTTACACCGAGACCAGGCTAAATATGCAGGTAATAAATCTTTCGCCTATCCACTCAGTCCCCAGCGTAATATATCAAAAGCATGAGAGATAATGTTTGTAAAGTTGTAAATAACATTATGATAAATTGTTTTTTATTTCACAGTATATCATTTTCGAGCTAAAGAAATAAACAAAAAACAGTTGCGTTGGCTCACCACCAACCAACACCCCAAGCACAATGTTTTAAGTTGCCTTAAGTCATGTCCTTAATGGTGCTTACTTAAAAAATAATATAGTAATTTGAGGGCATTACACGCCGCAGTTTACCAACTGCCCTGACAAACGAGGACAGGAGACGTGGTTACGGAAACAATTAGGCCGAGCGGAGTTTATGTCCAGAGAGGAGACAACATAATGGGAACACACAAGTTTATATGACCTCTGGAAGACGTCCCTACTTGATAGAGGTTCTTGATGTCTTGTTTCCTGATTGGCCCGAAATGCTCGCGGGCTCCGCCCCTCCTCCTCCTCCTCCTCTGTTCGTCCACCAGGGTGTAGCCGCTTCGCCCATTGTCTCCCGCCAACTGAGGAGGAATCCACACAAACACGAAAAATCCCGTAAACAGCGGGACCCACTTCGAAATGCCAACGGCAGCATTCTTGCTCCTTGGTGAAACCTGGGTTTCACGCCACATCATTGACTCACGTACTTCCCACTGTTTAATGGAACACCGCATAAGGAAAGATATTGAGCTCACATCAATACACAACCAGATAATACTACAGGAGAGATTTTTGTACGGGGAGGAAAATCATTTAACAAATGCCGGAGTCCACGCGACGACTAGGAGGGGAGTTCTAAGATGGTTTCTCTACCGTCCTGTATTCCGACAGCTGGCAACACCACATATTATTCCTCCGGACCTATTTCGGTCTGGAAGGACCACCGTCGGGGTCAGGGTCATCCTCAGGTCACAGGCTGATTAGACGGTTTTGATGCAGGCAAGAATTACGCTAGCGATGTATCGACAACATCGCCCGGAGGAATGGCGATGTCCTCAGCGCACCATAAGCAATATCCTCGCATGCAGGGACCGTGCAGTCAGCCAGCGACCCCAGGATGACCCAGACCCCGATGGCTGACCCCCTCGGAACGAACTACTTCTGGTGGAAGGAACAGGTGGAATAATATTACTCCTCAGTGGGACGGTAGCGAAACTCTCTCCCGCGTGCACCGTGTAATCAGTCAGTGACCCCAGGATGACCCCCCAGCAGCTGACCTTCTTTGACAGCAGACCAGTTCTGGTGGGGTAGGGTGTGAGGGGGGGGGCGACGTGGCCGTCAACATACTCGCCAAAGGTAAATGTCAGAGAGTCAGGATTCCATTGAAAGTTTCTACAAAGATCAACCGAAAAATAACTTTTGTATTATTGAAAAAGTAATATATATATATATATATATATATATATATATATATATATATATATATATATATATATATATCACAC
>JAYMFT010122945.1:0-13212 GCA_038088735.1 Panulirus argus | reverse complement strand
GTCGTTATGGGATATATATATATATATATACATATATATATATATATATATATATATATATATATATATATATATCAGCGTCTATATTTCAGTCTGTGTATCTACCTACGTACTTCCCTACGTATCTGTGTATCTCTCTATCTAACCATCTCTCTATCTATCCATCTATCTACCTATCTGTCTGTCTAATCTGCTTGTCTGTCTTCACTTAAGCCTGCCCTCGACTGCATGGGGTGGACCGGGGTCCATAAAGCCTTGCAAATCTCTCATATGCGTCCTCACCCCAGCGCTCAGTGCGTCAAAGCAGAACCCGGATTTCCACAATACACAGGAGCCTCTTTGTCTTTCCATTGGTCAGATTGTACCGATTTGTCTCCACTCACCACACCACCTCTGCACCTGAAATACTTCCCATTGCATCCGACTCCAAAGTCCAATCTCCCCCCGATACATACGTCGGAAATCTCTCTCGCTGTTAATTGTTGATCTCACTGCATCTTTCGGTCCTTTCCTTTGTCTGTCTCTCTTCTTCTACCTTCACCTCTACCATATATATATATATATATATATATATATATATATATATATATATATATATATATATATATATATATATCTTCTTAATGTGACGATCACATAAGTCCATGATGTTGACTTACTCATTTCCATGCAAGGTTAATCGCACTTCAACTGAAGTTTTGTTAGCTTATTGAAACTTTACCATACGCTGTATGTTTCACGGAAGAAGCCCGCCTCATCAGGTGTACACAATGCACCAAGTTTCGAACACCCAACACAAACACACACACGTGTAGACATGGCGGCAAGAGGGTCTACAGGTCTGCGTATTCGTGTTGGGTGTTGAAAGTTTGTGAATTGTAAGTACCCGATGAGGCGGGTGAATTCCATGAAACATGTACGTAGTGTATTGTGAAGTTTCCATAAGCCATTAAAACTCCTGCTGAAGTGCAATTGTCCTGACATGGAACTGATCACATCCTCTTGTAGAGCCCATTCATATACCGCATTTGCTGCTTGCCCATATCATCCTAATAGATCGCAATCCACGGGTATTTCTCATGATTTCTTCCCACCCGTCTCTAGGGGGCTGTGAACAGTTTGATCACATATATACTCTTCTCGCGCACACACACACACACACACACACACACACTCGTCAGTATCATATGGATGTTGGTCCCCTGAGTTCAACGGGATATAGGATACGATGACAGGGACTTTGACCTGACCCCGGAGCGTTAGGTTCAAAGGTCACACCATCATACTCATAAGTCGTTCCGCAGTCCTTCACGATCGCACCATCGTGCTTACCGGCAGAACCTTAGTACTCAAGGAGCTAAGTATCAGTGAAGTAGGATTATATTTTCCTTGCCATCACGTACAGTCATTTTTGAGAATTATCTTATGCGATTCCTACATCTCTCAAACTGGCAAAATTTCGAGGAGGACCTGTCCCCGTTCCCTTAGTTTCCGTATCACGTCCTCTGAGTACGGGTAAAAGTGACGACGTGAATTACTGTATCACTGCGCAAGAGGTAAGAGATGAAAAAAGAATCTTTAGGTGTAACAAATGGCAGTCCAGAGATATTTCTGTACTTGCCAGAAACTCCAGCTGAACCTGTAACACGTAGGAGGACTTTCTGATGGAGTAATCTGCAGAATTTGGAAGAAGAAAGTCGACTTAATGATTAATCCATAGATGCGAGGAGATAAGATAATTGGAGGGAGGAAGTTAGACGATAGATGGCGTTGATAAGAGCCAGGAGGACTTTCGCTCAAATGACCACCAGGTTGGGGGACGCACGAATGTTATCAGTCCCCCTCTGCCTATTTTCACGTAATCTTAAAATGTTGCTTTTCCAGTAAACTCACAGTCTCTAGATATTCTAGGAATAACGTGAAGTTATGCTGAAATTGGCAGGGAGCTTATGTAATGGCCCTCTTTATTGGACTGTTAACGAGGGGAGTACCCTGCTAACCTCAAAGGCATTCAGTATACCACATGAAGGCTTCGAGCCATGAGATCCGTTAACAGGCGTAAGAATGATTACGATTTACCTCGAGGCGCCGAGGACTCGAACCCAGTCCTACAGCCCAGAGGTAAGTCGTTATCATTTATTCCATGTGTCTAACACATGTTAAAGGATCTTTTAAAATTGCGTGTGTCAAACGCTGTTAAGGAAATGTATTACGTAAATGCCTGGGGATATGTAACAATCGAGAGATGAACAAGACTTTTAGAGCAAAACTAAGGTTCATCTGAATGTGGATAGTGATACCAAAGGATTAATTTTCATGCCGTTGGGGATGTTGCCTCTGAGTGTTACGTGTACGAGGTCATGTGGAACGCGACGAATGTAGGCTAATAACAGCACTTCATCCACTGCTGAAGAGGGTCATGAGTGGTTTGGAAGAGAAGGAACAGGAGAAGATTGATCAGAAAAGTAAAAGTCAAGTTCCCTCAGGTTAGAGGAACCAAAGGACTGAAATAACCAGAAAATCAGAAGCTAAAGAAAGCGTTTTTGGTATCTATAGGCAATGTGGCATTATGGCAGAGTGTGTTGGAAGCCAAACGCAAGGCGTCCATATATAGTGCGAGTGAATGAAGCCATCATATGTGGGGTGATGGTTCAGTGAAGGGGTGAAGGAAGTTGTTTGATGGTTGAATGAAGGGGTGAAGCGAGTCATTTGACGAATGAATGAAGGAATGAAGAATACCATCATTATGAATGCCGCCTGCAGCAGCAAGTAGCATTCATTAAAGGAATAAAAGAGAAAAAAAGAAAGCACACTTTGTGGGTCTATGGAGGGAAGGAAGAAATTCTCTTTTTGGCTAAATGAGGGACTCGAGAGAACGCCACTCGTGGGCTGAATAAAGAGGGAAGAAAGCCACTTGGTGGCTTAATGAAGGAGGAATGAGAGCGACTTAATAGTTAGATGAAGCGATGAGAAAAGCCTCCTGGTAGGTGAATGAAGAGGTAAAGAAAACCACTTAATAACTTGATGGAAAAATGAAAATAAAAACACCCGGTGGTTGGATGGAAAAAGTGAAGAATGCTACTTGATGGCTATATGAAGGAAGTGAAAAAAAAATATGTAGTGACGAAATGAAGGAATGTAGTGAGCCATTATTGCATATGACGCGACACAATGAAAGTGGAAGAGTTGCGGCTTCGAGTTATTAAGAAAGCTGCTTCGGTAGGAGAGTTTGAGGAGGTGAGGTGACGTGATGTTACAGATAAAACAATAGATTAATGATCTTTTCAATAGAAAAAAAAACGTTTACTGGATGATGAAGATGATGAATGGAGGATGATCAAGAGTATATATAGGATGAGTATAGCAACAGCAAAGACGTAAGAGACGTAGACGGGATGAATCAGTTTGTTAGACGTCCGACTTGCATAGAAAACGCTGGGACTTGGTGTACTCTGTATTTAAGTATACTTAAATGTACGTACCTCTGTGCCTCTACTTTCATTCTTATAGATGGACTTCCTCCGAATGTCTAATGACCTGTTCTTCATCTCAGTCGAGGATGTGACGTAGGGACACTGTAGTTGCACGACTTGTGAAAAAAAATCATTGCTGGTCGGCAGACACTGTCTGAAATCCACGCTGGCACGGAGGAGTTTAGGGAGACTATTATGAGCTGGCCATCTGTAGCGGAGGTGAACTGTGCGGCCACAGTCTCAATAAAGAGTTTAGGAGGCCCTTAAGGCTGTGTCCTAGAGGAAAAGTGGTCATTAAGAACAGCATTGTTTTAGGTCTGATGAATATGCTTCCTTATGACAAATGGTCGCAACATTAAGGGAAGTTTGTGAGCAGTTCCCAATGGCTAGCTTCATAACGACGTGCTCAGCCGTGGTTTGAGTGCCCTTCGTAGGTTCGTAACGACCGTTGTGGTTGCCGAAGGCCGAGGTAGCCTAACGGCCATTGAAATTACCGGTTGCTGGCAGTCTGGACATTGCTAAGGGAAGGGTTTGCAGTAATAACCACTGAAGTCATCGATGGAGCTACCGTAGTTTTGGAGTGTTGCCCATAATAACCACTACGTACGAAGCCACTTCCAGCGCTGTGTAGGTGACGTATTGATCGCGACAATGTACGTAGAAGCCATAAGTGATCACTGTATATACCATGGGTTCCAGGGCCGTCACTCCTGGCACTGTAGGTGTCGTGGTCACCACTAAGCTTACTTTGATGCCGTCATACTTGCTGCACGTGCAGCCGGTGGTCATCATGTTTGCTGCAAGTATCATCACGTAGCATGATATCTACTGCACGTACCTGTGGTGTCGTTATGTTCTCTGCATATATAAAGAATGGTGTTATGATTATCGTCAACATCGTACGAAATGTCACATTAACTGGTGCTATCAGAGGACGGTTCTGGTACCGGGAGATCAGAGCAGACGACCAACCATGTAGGCCACGGACATCACAAGGAGGAGAGAGAGGACCCACAGGAACCAATGCAGACCCCGTTGCAAATATATTATCCCAACACTTATGTGTCTTGAGTGCCATATCAGCCATTGAAAGTACCGGTTAACCATAACCTCCTCTTCAGGAAGGAAATGAATGCAAAATTTTGTCTCCTCTACGGTTGCCAGACGTGCTATGTGTATGGTAATACTATGTTACACAGGAGAGGGTTCATAGGAAAACCTTTGGTACTGAGAAGTGCCATATTGTCTATTACTCGTACTGAGAATCGTATAATGACTGGAAATCCGTAGTATATATATATATATATATATATATATATATATATATATATATATATGATTTACCTGTCGAATGTATATTAAGATGATAAGAAAAAAAATCTATGTACGTAGAAGTTAAGATCGGAAGAGACTGTAATAATTCAAGGAATTTCCTTCATGCTGGAATTGCTCTCAGGAAACACGGAGCCTTTTTTTTTTTCTTTTTTCTGACCGATCCACCCGCTCGGGCGTGTGTTCATTCCCAGACGGCGAAAAACCAGTTCATCCTGACCAGCAAGAGCACACATGGGCTGAGTCCGGGCGAGGCGGGTGGTTCTTGTAAGCACTTGAACTCTGCGGAATTGAATTTCTCTCTGTGCGAGAGATTAGCGACTTTAAGAGAGGCCCACGCCAGCTGGGGTTCTTTGCCTCCTCCAAGACATGGATGCATTTAACCCTAGTATACTTTACACATGTACTTTAGTACTTACGTACTTATTTACTTAAGGAATACATTTAGAGGAATACCTTACTCCCTCACTGAAGACATTTCTCTGTGAATCCTTAAAGAGAGAGGAAAAAAAATCGTCCAACGAACAACATCTTCAGCTCGGGAATGGTGGCTCCCTCGAAGCGGAGGCGCCTGCTCAGGGTGGCTTATTTAACCGCCGAGTTGTTTTGATGGCTGATGAGCTCTCGAGGAGCTATCACCGCGGATATGACTGACTGATCCGATGCTCCTCCACTCTCCAGGACGCGCCACGTTTACCTCCTTATGAATACACCTTTTGGAACCCCTTTCTTCTCTGTTGTCACGGACTCTGCTGTCCAAATATGACAGGCATCAGCACACACAGGTGAGAGGCTGAGCAAACAGTCTTCTCCTCCCGTGTTTACACGTGTGCTCGGATCTTCATTCCTCACAAACACGTTTTTTGAAGCCGTGAACTTGGTCATAGTGGCTTTCCCAGTCGCCTCCTCTCTTCTTTCTCTTTTATTTTTCCCCCCCTGGCCTCACCATCGTGAGGGGGTGGCTCTCACAAACTCACAAACGTGCTTATTTCGTTTTTCTCTCCTCCTCCTCCTCCTCCCATGAGTCGCGTCTGTTCTGCAGACGGAATAATCTAATTTTGCCGTTATCTTGCAACCCGCGGCCCCAGGCGAAGTGCTCTTACCCTCGTTCTTTTTACTGTGCCTCCTCCTCCTCCTCCTCCTCCTCCTCCGTCTTCCTCCTCCTCCTCCACCTCCTCCTCCTACACGCTGCTGGCTGGGAGCACCACCTCCAACACGTGTTTTTACCCTTAGCTCACCCAGGAGCTGCCTGCCAACCTGCCTGTCCGCCAGATTCCTCCTCACACAGCAACTCGTCCTGGGTACGGTCGTGAAAGAACTCGTGTGTGTGTGTGTGTGTTTGTGTGTGTGTTTGTCTGGCCAAACCTAAATAGATTTATGAAGCATTGTACTTTCATCGTCCAGTTTAAAGGATTTTTGAACGTACGGCCAGGATACGTTAGAAATTGAACTGATATCTTAAGAATATATTAGGAAATGATACGAAATATCGTCATGTTCTCACACTCACATCAGCATAATTGAAATCCTCCTAATAACTTTAACATAATCTTCGACACCGCCAATGCACTCTTATGGAGAACCAGTGTTCGCTCCAGCAACATGTATGATATACCAAAACCAGAGCCTACCATTCACAGCCAAGCCCCACAGCGGTCATAGTAAACCACATACGTAGGTATGTGGTTTACTATGACCGCTGGCTGAGCCCACTGACAGCCCCGTCGCCCCCTTCCCCATATATCACATCGATCCAATTCATTCTATCCTATGCACGCCTCTCACCTTCCTGAATATTCAGAAACTCACATGTATAAATCTTCATCCCTCCATCTCTCCAGCTCCATGTCGGTCTTCCCCTACCCTTTGTTCCCTCCACTTCTGATACATACGTCCAGTACTACATTCTTCCTCACTCCTCTCACTACGAAGAGCGTAAGCACCAACATTCGCCCATCTCTCGTGGTCTACATTCATTGTAACCTACATCAGTATTGTCCTCACTCCCTTATACTCCCTGTCACTGCCCCACAGTTGTTAAACAAGTCAGAAGTACCATTCCCTCTCCCTTTCCTCCTTGTCCTTTCAACATCCTCGGACTTTATCTCCCTCCTGAACATTTTCTAACCATTCTTCTCCCTTTCCCTTCGACTTTGTTGTATTCAGAGGTAGAACGTTCAGGTTACCCTCATCAAACATACAGCACCGACCTCTACCTTCTGTTCATCTTTGTTACATCTACGAACGTTCACACATTTCAGTCTGAGACTTCGAGGACGAATCCCAGCTGGGCTCGTTCTTCTGTTCTGGTTTTCCGAAAGCGATGATATAGGAGGGGAAGGTTTCAAGGTTTTCTCCCTCCTTACTTCGCTCTTATGACTAACAGGACTAATACACACACACACACACACACACACATATATATATCCTAGCCATAGCCAGGTACCTATCTTATCAATGAACCCCTTGGGGAAGGTGAACAGCTGGGTTGACTGGGTCCGACGATAGCCACCATGAATCGAAGTTATGCATTTGACCCTGGGTGGCCCTTGAATGCATCACGGCAGCGACGTTAACCGATACACCACTGATGCCTGCATATATATATATATATATATATATATCAAACTGCATGCTGTATGCTGCCTAAGCCGCACTGTACATAACATCCTGAAGCGAAAACAAACCCGGAGACCCTCAGAGGAGGATGTTTACTTCCATGAGGCTCGTCTCGGGCATCAAGCTGGCGACTGGGCTATTCAGAGGCGAGTCTGGGTTCGTGCTTGCTTGGGTAAATGGACTAAATATCATCGGACCATTGACCACGTAGGGTGATGAAAGAGCGGACACCGAGCGACACATCAGGAGGCGGACGCAAGGCTGGAAGAGACGACCAAGGTCGTCGGTAAGGTAACGCGTAGCTTCGCCCTAGATTTTGTCGAGGTATTAATAGGAAGACTTGGTGGAGTGATCCTTTCCCCCGCTGTGGGACCAGCATTCAGTCCAAGGACGGATGCCGCTCCTCCAAAAAAAAGATGAGCAGCTGGGAGGAGGAAAGTGGGAAATGCATACTGAAGAGACGCAAAGTTTCTGAAAGCATTTTTGGCCAGTTCAGAGGGATGTGAGAGAAGTCGGAGAAAGATTCCGGATTATACAAGAGTCCAAAAATATCGCTTGTGGAAAGAGGGCACGTTTAGAGTGTTGCTGGAGAGGAAAAGGGCGACTGGAAATTGCTTAGTTCGTAAGAGATGGTTTTAGTGGTTAGTTCCTGAAGTGATATATGTTACAAGGTTACGGGAACAGTGAAGAATAGGAAGTACCGTACGGACGCGACCTGTAGAACAGCAGTTGGTGGCTTAATGAAGAGAGTGACGGGAAATTCGTGTAATGAGGACTGATGCCATCTATGCATGAGCTTGTATGGTTTAGTCTGGAGGCAGGAGTTGCGCTCCCGAACACTACAGAGTAATGATGAAATGCTGTATGATCTCGCCCACAGTTAATGGATCATATTGTAGCCTGTGATTCGAAGAGATTAGAGCTAAGGCAACGAGAAAGAGACACGCAGGAAGATCGTATGTAATAAAGCTTGTAAGATCCTGATGGCTGATCACTATCCATGGATTTTTTTGAGATATCCAGAACAACAGGAAAAAGCTCGATGAAGATATCTAGGGTTTGGAGAGGAAAGGGAAGATCTTCAGGTAAAACGGCCAGAAAGTTGCCCGTACATCGTACCTCACGTTTAATTTGTCTTTCAAGTTGTCACAGTTATTGTTACGTATGGCGGAATTAGTGCCAATGGAGATAATAAAGATGAAGGCTGTATGGCCCTGTAGCCAGCAGACTGGCAAGAATAATCGCAATCTCTTTTAAGACGGAAATGGATGAGTCCCAAGAAGTTTAAAGAGACGGAGGATAATGTTGGTGATGGACGAAAGACTGGGAATTTTATCTAGGAGTTGGAGCTAATTTTGTACCACGCCTTTTCCTCAAACCCCGAAGTGAAGGAAGTATGTGGTAGGGCTGGAACGCGTACTAGAGGTGACGTTGGAGGATCAGGGAAAGGTACAGTAGAGTGATCTGGACGAGAACCAGACACGGCTACGTTGGTGGTGTTCTTGGGCCTCGTGAAGATACCACTCTGGAGCTGCTGCTGCTGCTTTGAACAGGTCTGACGATCCGTTTCCATGCTCTGGTGCACGACCTGCATGGGGTTTCGGCCCTCCCCCTCCAGTCTCAATTCACTCTGTTTACATTCTTTGCTTCCTGCTTCCTATGAAGGGGGGAAGCCTGGCTTCCAGATGATGAAAAATACTGGAGAATGAACGAATACCTCCAGCCCACGAATATTATTTTCACATCTTTTTTCCAGGGTGAAAACTGACGTCGTCTGAGTCCAAGAGAGATGATGTGTATAGCTTATGAGAGTAATCTTGATCAGGGTTATAAAACCACATAATTCTATGCGGAAATTTGACTTTGATTTTATGGGAAATGAAAATAAAGGACACAAGCAAAATGATACGTCACAGAGAAACAAAATACACTAATGGTATAGAGGCTTGAGTGAGTTACGAGCGTATATTCAGCTTATCTCTTGGACAATCAGGAAGGTAACTTGGTTTGGTAATGATGAAGAGTCGTCTTGAGCGTGAGACAATATGTCCCAGGAATTTCTGCCATTACCAGAATCGCCGAAGATTCTGAAAGACACCGTTGCTGATGGGAGAGAATCTGTCCAACCCTAACCAGACCTGCCTGATCTTGAGCTGGTGATCCAAAAGTGAGTTTGGCGAGAGCAAGAGACATCCCAGTGAGTGAAACGACAGAGAATTTCTCCATGGAGAAGAAAATGGGGATGAGAAGGAGTGTGTGGCAAGAGGAGGAAGACCCATCTTAGCTTTGGAGGAACTTGGACTTTCAGGATGGAAAGAGGATGTGTGTTTGTTGAGAGGTACAGCGCAGATGGAATGGAAATTGATTTGTCTTTATGTCTTTGACGTTATAAAGCTATGGTATAAATACGTACGAATGAAAGTGAATAAGTTGGACGTGGTGAATGTCGACTTTTGAGCTACAGTGTCAACCTTTTTATTCTTCATTAGGTTTTCGTGGTAAAGGAGATTCAAAACATCAAGTGTGAAAAAGCTGATGTATTACATGCGGTTCACGACTGAGGGAGGTGAGACTGGCTGCTGTCTCGAGACGGCTTTGCCGGCACCGAGGCAAGAACCTCACCCGGTCTGGAGCTGGCAAGACAAATTCTTCCCAGAATTAGGTGCTCGGATGATGGAGGACCTCCTCGCGCGGTGACGTGGTAGATTCAGATTAAAAGCCAATTAATTAGTCGTCTTACAACGGCATGTGTTCCTACTGACAGAATCAGTCTTTGCCGCAGAGCCAAGAGAGTGCGGGAGGACGTCGTACCCGCAACACATGGCACGAGTCTTGCAACCTCTTGGAAGCCACTGAATCCAGTACAACATGCATATAGAGGACGAGGCTGGCAGTGTTCGGATCCCTGTACCCCAAAGCCTCCTTCACCTCATCCGTCCAGCACCTTCCCGATCGTCCTCTTCCTCCTTGCTCCCTCCACTTCTGAAACACATATCTCCTCTGAAGCAGGCTTTCTTCGTGCTTCCTCTTTCTGAAATGTTCTCAATACGAATTCAACGCAGTAACAGTAATTGCAGTATTAAAGGACCATAGATATTCCTTTCTGATATCAGTCACTCTATTAATTTATATATATATATATATATATATATATATATATATATATATATATATATATATATGGCAGGAAAAGGTAAAGGATTATTCGTTTCAGGAACGCCAAAGGTCGGTCTCATGAAGGAAATAAATTTCTTTAAGAGTACGCAATGTTTTATGTCGAGCGGAGTCACGAATCTTGCCTTGATATTCTGTCTCCGGCTCAGGTTCCAGGAGCGTATTCTCAGACAGCGCTTACGGGTCCACGTTCGCAAGGATCGCCAGCCCTTCATCCTTGCTAGGTAGTGGTAATGTTAACGTGACCCGCACAGGATGTGTCAAGTTCCTGAGAAGATGACAAATCTTTCACCTCGGCGGCAAATATATTTACCGTACATTGGTCTGTGTTTACAAGTCTCTACCTCCTCCATGTGGTGCGGGGATTCGGGTGTCCGGACGCGGGTGCAGCCTACGAGTGCCTCATGAAGGAAAGGGAAGAATTTCTTTGTTTTCATCCGCCGTGATTGATGGAATGCCTGTCAGACCCCTCCCCTCCCCCCTGGCGGAAAGAAAGCGAAATAGCCATTTTCTAAGGAGCCCAGGGTCTTACCCACAACACTGCAAAATGCTGGCGTTAACAGTTGAAGAAGACGGGAAGAAGACGGGGTCTTTACTCAACCGCGCTACAAAATTCTGGCCTCGATATTTAAAGAATACGGGGTACTGCCCACCACACTGCAGAATGCTTCCCTTGTTTGTAAAAAAAGACGGGAAAGTTCCCATACTCGTTCCTGCAGTACTTTCTTTGTTTAACTGACTTTCCCTTCTGTCAGAGAAGAGGTATTGTAATTTCTGGATTCACTGATATAGTCTATACTTCTTTATAAAAAGTTCGTCGGTATTTCTGTTAAAATCACGTCTTGCAAGTTTTCAAAGTTTTTTGATATCTCTGTTAAACCACGCCCTACAATATTCTTCAGCGTCAGTATCTAGTAAGAAGTACTTTTTTTGTTTCATACAAATTTAGAAAACTTTTTAAATAAAGGTACTTTACCAGTCCTACGGGTGTCGGGCAAGTTAAAACTTTTTCCGCTCCTCTCCCAGACTTCAAAAAAGTTTTAGAAAGATTTGAAAAGTATAATGTTCGTCTCATTTCTTGTAATAATTTTCTTTCTTGAGCGAATCATATTTTCATGAACAAGTCTCAGTTAGGATCTCAATTATAATCACAAGAGTAACCACACTGCATTTACGGGCCGCTTGGAGTCGACCGCATAAGTTGGAACCCTAGTCGCGGCAGTCTGTCCGCAGTCAACCCAGCTCTTCATCCTCCCCTAAGGGCTGGTCGATAAATTAGATGGCCTTGATTAGGGCATTCACTTGCCATGGTTAATAAGGCCGTCAACATCAAGCTACGTACATCCGCCACACGAAAAATCTTTAATCACTCTGGTCAAGTGACGAAGATAATTCGAAAACCACATACCCTCACACCATGCCCATGGATTTTAGTCTTTATTCAGCCTACGATAGTTTATCATAAGTGTTATACTGTGTGTAGTGTAAGAATTTATACTATGGTCCTTTATCCAGATATCTGGTTAACTTATCTTCATAAATATACCGTAGAAGTTATTGCTTTTTTTCACCCTTGTCGTATAAAACATTGATTTAAAGCCAATGTACGGGAATTACGATGACGCACTTCCTTTTCTCACAGACGTAAATATTTTTCGTATAATATCATGTGAGTAGATACAAAATTAATACCCTCCCTATTTTCACCACTGTCATACATAGATTGTGATTCAGTAGAACAAACAAGTCCTTTCACAGGCACAGATATTTTACGTATAATTTCATGTGACTTGATGTAATGATTGATAATCACATGCATCGTTACTCAGTGGAATACGTAGTGTCCATCATAAGGAATTTCCTTATATCAAGCCTACATAGTGTTAATTAGGTGCAGGTGTGGCAGACCATTTGTCTTAGTGGGTACTTAAAGGGCGATGGCAGAAAGTGTAAATCCTGAACGCGAAGCTTACGTAGGCTGGGTAAAGCAGTTGGTTCATTGATGGCATGCTACTGCAACTTATCTCCAATGCCACAAAAGTTGAAGCTGTGTCGCAAGAGGCCTTGTATTTCATGATATACGTTATGACTTATTCGTACATAGATAGTAGAGAAATCTGAGGGATGGAAGACAAATAAACTGAGAGGAGAGGTAAGATGACGAACCAACCTCCTGCAAGACTCGGCCCATCTACTTGGACTTTCCTCAACCATCGCACATGACGCCCGTGAAGAAGAAGAGCCGATGCGCCGCAGATCCCACGCCCGTCCACGCATGCGCGCTGTCAGCTTCAAGTGAGCACGACTGTGCGACCCATGACTACAGTGGTGAGATCCTGAGGTCTGTGTGGCGCAATTTCAGGGATTGTACCCTTGTCCTCGAGGGGTTGTAACTATATTCTCAATGGGTTGTACCGTTATCCTCATGGGGTTGTACTGTTGTCCTCATTGGGTTGTACCGTTGTCCACAAAGGGTTGTACCGTTGTCCACAAAGGGTTGTACCGTTGTCCACAAAGGGTTGTACCTTTGTCCTCAATGGGTTGTACCGTTGTCCACAAAGGGTTGTACCGTTGTCCACAAAGGGTTGTACCGTTGTCCACAAAGGGTTGTACC
>JAYMFT010122934.1:0-13212 GCA_038088735.1 Panulirus argus | reverse complement strand
AAAAAGAGTGTGGTTGAGAGAGCAGAAGAGGGTGTGTTGAAATGGTTTGGACATATGGAACGAATGAGTGAGGAAAGTTTGACAAAGTAGATGTATGTTTCAGAGGTGGAGGGAACAAGAAGTGGGAGACCAAAATGGAGGTGGTAGGATGGAGTAAAAGGAATGTTGAGTGGTCGGGGCCTGAACATGCAGGAGGGTGAAAGGTGTGCCCGGAATAGTGAAATGGAACGATGTGGTATACTGGGGTCGACGTGCTGGCAATGGGCTGAACCAGGACATATGAAGTGTCTGGGGTAAACCATAGAAAGGTTTGTGGGGCCTGGATGTGGAATGGGAGCTATAGTTTCAGTGCATTACACGACAGCTAGAGACTGAGTGTGAGCGAATGTGGTCATTTCATCTGTCTCCTGGCGCTACCTCGCCAGCGCGGGGGGTGGTGATGCTATTTCCTGTGGGGCGGGATGGCGTCGGGTGGATGGGGGCGAGCAAGTGTGAATATGTACAAGTGTATATGCATGTGTGTGTATATATGTTGATATGTATATATATGTACTATGCATAGATGTGCATGTATGTATATATGTGTGTGTGTGGGGGATGGGTCTTTCTTAGTCTGTTTCCTGGCGCTACCTTGCTGACGTGGGAAACAGCGATTTAGTATAATAATAATAATGTATTGCATGTAAGTGCAGGTAGTCATATTTCTAATAGTATATCCATGATCAAGATGCTAGTTTAGTTACTGAGGTTGCTAATGTTTATTGTAGGAAATATATTGATTCCGTAATTAAGACAACTTTTAATTTCTAGCAACTGGAGGAGATCCGTGCACTCCAAACTTCTACAAAGAACCCTCTCCATAGTGCTGTTCTCATGGTGTGGGTAGATTCTGCCAAGAAACTAAACGTAAGTGTAAATTTTGTTTTTGACTGTTATAAAGTAGTCTTCAAGACTTTGGTTCTTCTCTCATCAGGGAATCTATAGTCTCAGCTATTGTATACTGATAGTGTAGCCTTTCCTAATTATTGTGGACATTTGTTGTATAGTTGAAAATCTTTTTTAGATGGGATATGCCTTCTTTTTACAAATTTTACTTTTTTCATTTTCATCCTCCCCCTTTTTAATTTCTTTAGTAGGTTATCATATTAATCATAATTAATTTGTAATAAAATTTTAGTCCAAAATGTCAATATTTTTGTGGTTTTGAAATTGTTCTTGTAAAGGCTTCAAAGAATAAAGTATTCCCTTGTTTGAAAATTCACATGGAAGGCTGGTAAAACAGAAATGAAATTAGACAATGTGAGGAGTGAGCTATGAATTTATTTAAATGCGTAAGTACGGTGAATAAAATTTGAATTGGTTTTAACTTTGTTTGCAGGTAAATATTAATTTTAAAAACATCCAAAGTAGAAGGGTATGAATTTCTTCAAATAATGATTAGCCAATGTGATTCCTAGTGCTGAGTTTAGATTTTGTCCCTGGTTGAGAAAACTGAGGGTAGAATTAGTGTTTGGGGAACAGTTAATGTAGAAAATAGGCTTTACTATTGGCTGCCATGAAAGGGAAGTGGATCTCCCAAAGACTTGAAGGAAGTTTTAGGATGTTTTTTAAAAGTAGAAAGTAGTATGTCAAGTACATTATGTATATATGAATTAAATTGTAAGAGATTACATTTTGTAAATGGAGTGTGTGTACTTTAAACCTGGATCTGCTGCTAGGGTCGATGCATGTGGTTAGGGGTTTCCACACAATATTTCATAATCTTTATAAAGTTTGGCTGTTAAATGAAGGATGCATCTACATGGAGGGAAACAGTCTGATGTTACATGTAGTTTGAGAGGGGATTATGCATGTTCACTCATTATGCAGTAGTATGTCATTAAGTGCATTGCTTACAACCAAAACTGGGAAGACGTTCATGACACGTCACCTAGTGCTTGCTCAGTAATTCAGTATTTTAGCTTCATTCCAGTATTACCGATTCCATATCGCAAATTTTTAGAAGGTATTTTCAAGAAATGGCTGTCTGGAAGTGTCAGTGGAGTGAGAAAAGTGAGATGTGAACATTTTAAGTGGATGTTAGACAGTTACTTATGTTAGGGGTCTGTATTATGGGCAATTTTTGTGTGAAAAGATGTATTGAATAGGCAAGTGGAAGGCAGATACTTTGTTACTTATTATGACAAGTAGGTTAATGGAAGACTTTTATATTCTGGCATTTAGTCTTTAATTGGGTGGTAAACCACATTAAAAGGGAATATCTTCATTTGTCATCAGTGCAAGTTTATAGCATGTGTACATTTGATTTTTGTCACAGTTTCCTTGTTCTGTAGCATGATAAGTAGAATTCAACCTAATTTTGTAATTTACCAAAGTTTTTGGCAATGCTCTGTACTTTCAGGCAAGCTAATTATTATTCTATTACCAGTTTATTAATCATCATTTTCTTCATCCGCTCAACAGCCATCACACAAGGTAAACTAGCTTCTGTGTGGTTGTTGCATGGGGTTAGCACTGGTACAATGTTTTTGTTTGATGTATTTTTTGAAGATTGTTTTAAAGATCGTGCATGAAAAGAAAATAGTAGATAATAGGAAACTCGTAGCTGTATTTATTGCTTTGATAGTAAAACTGGTTTCTCTTAACTGTTGTAACCTTGTGTATACCAATTTGTTGCATGTTTACCTTATGTTGACTGACTGCTTGTGTATTGGCTTTAAATGCTTGGACAAATACCACTTAAACAGATTTTAGAAAGTTTTAAGAAACTGGTTAAGATGTTCTTCACTGGTAATTTCCAAAAGTTTTTCTCAATCTTGGAGATTAGGTAGTGTGCCAGCTGAGAACTTAACTTCTAAGATCTTGTAAATATAGTGAATGCATAAGACTAAATATTGTCATCATTACACAACCCAATACATACTTTTGCTGTAACTTTTATTAGTTGTATTTCCTAAATTATCCCCAATACGCATTATTATTTTGTGAACCCTTTTGCTCTCCAAAACTAATGGCATGCATTTGCCTCTAAGATGTAAAACATGCTTATAGATTTTTTTCACTTGTTTGCATATTCTCACTTGGCAAGATAGCATTAGGAACAGTTGAAGAATGGAATAGTTTGCTTACATCTACTTTATTATATATAATATACTGAAACTAGAGCTCCAACCCCATCCACAATTGAGCCCCACAGACTTTTCAGTGGTTTTTCCCCAACTTCTTCATATACCCTGGTGTAGTCCTTTGACAGCATGTTACCCCCTATATACCACATGCTCCAATTTACTGTATCTTGTGCATGCTTTACACCCTGTTCTGACCCCAACTTCTCCAGACTTTGTACTACACATTATTCTGTCTCCATTATGGTCTCCCCCCTTCACCTTGTCCCTTCTACTTCCGACACATATACCCTCTTTTGTTAATCTGTCCTTACTCTTCATATCTCCATACCATATAGAAACAGATTTTGGCTTTCTTTACCATGCTTTACTTACTGCCACACCTCTCTCGCAGTATTATTTCGCACTCCATCAACCCTCCTCACGCCACATAGTGTTCTCAGACATTTCATATCCAACATGTTCACTCTTTCATACTCTGTTATCTATGGTCCATGCTTTGCATCCATACAATACTGTTGGATCTACTGTACCAACAAACTTAAGTCTTTTCCCTCATGGACAAAGACATTTTTCTGCACATTCCTCAACATCCCTAGGACCTTTGCCACATCATCCACCCTGTGGCTTACTTCAGCTTCCATTGTTCCATTTGCTGCCATATCCACTCACAGGTACCTAAAACATCACTTCCTTAAAGTTCCATCCATTCTAACTTTTACTAATTAACCTGTCTCTTTCCATTGCTAAATCTAATAACCTTGATATTATTCACATTTACCACAACTTGTCCCTTACACATGCCTTCCCAAGCTCAGAAACCAAGTTCTGCAGTTTCCAACTTTAATCTCCCAATGGCACAGCCCCCCACCCTGAGAAACTGCAGACCAGCCCTCCTCCTTAAAGCCCTCTCATTTACCTCCCTCACCACCCCATCTATGAACAAATTAGACAGCAATAGTGATAACATGCTCCCTTGCCACTGACAAATCTTCAACAAGAACCACTTTCCCTCCTCTTTTCCTACTTGCACACATGCCTTACTCTTTAGAAATTCCTTACCCCTACATCAGGACTTGTTTATAGAAACTGGTTCTGAAGTGATTATGGATAGAAATGAAATGATGTATGCTGTGAGACCACAGTGATGCATATGATCTAAGTATGTGCTGATACCTTTGTAGGAAAATGAAACGCAATGATTGCCAATTAATATTTGATGTAAAACGTGAAATTACACTTGACCCTTAACGTGTTCCATTTTTCATTGTGGTTATCAGCAAATGAAGAGTATATGTATGCATGTACATATAATGAATCAAAGAACAACATTAAGAGAACAGTAAAATCTGAATATTCCATGAAAGATTGTAATACAATGATTGCTTTAATAAGAGTTTAGCCAGTTTCTTAAATTTTCTAGTTTTGGATTAACACATTCCAGTGAGTATATGTTGGTTTTGTCATAGTTTGAATAATTTATGTAAAAAGATGCAAGTACATTGATTATTGTTTTTCCCAGTTGACCTTAATGTGTAAAATGCTACATTGAGTGCTCCTGCCTATTTGGAAAGTTTTCCCTTGTGAAGTTATGCTTCATGCAC
This sequence comes from Panulirus argus, assembly GCA_038088735.1. Classification (NCBI taxonomy): domain Eukaryota; kingdom Metazoa; phylum Arthropoda; class Malacostraca; order Decapoda; family Palinuridae; genus Panulirus; species Panulirus argus. The sequence continues at coordinate 8,483 of JAYMFT010122934.1, read as the reverse complement.
TGGGTCAGTTTCATGGATGGACAAGTAGGTCTCAAAATGTTTGGATAAAATATTTAGTTTTCATATGAGCTTAACCCTGTAGCCACTTAAATATCACGTGCTAGATAATGTTAATGCTTTGTATAGTTTTATTCTTCTTAAACCCTTAAATGCTGACTAGAAATTGCTTGGTAAGCCTGGAGATAGTGAAATCTATGCAAACTGGTATTAGGTGTAACAATGTATTCTAAATACATGAAACTTTAAATCTGATTTCTTGGCTCCATATTTTCGGTTGATTTAAATTTGTGTATTAGTTTAGCTGGTCTAATGTCTTGCAGAAGTGTAAAGACAGTTTTCTGGTGTAAATTATTACATGTACAGTGATGTTGCCATGTTGGAGGTATGTAGCTAAAACATTTTGATACATTGTGCATCTTGTTGGTGAGTAAAAGATAATTCTGAATGGCAAGGATAATTGTTATAGCCATGATTATAACAGTAAAAATAGCTTTGATACTCTTATGACAATAATGATCATGATAGTAATAAGAATAATAACTAATAATTAATCATGTTTGTTTTAAATGACAATATTTTTTTATGAAATGACAATAAATATGTGATGGGTTAATGTGAATAATAATAATGATAATAATTTTGATGATAGTAATAATAATAATGATAATATTAATGATAATGATTAATGATAATATTAATAATAAAAAGCATTGTGACAATGACGAAGAAAATTAAAAGGATTGACTAAATTATAATAGAGTCATATCGATAATAATGGTAATATTGACAAAGATGTTCAAGGTAATAGTATTAGGGATAACTAACAAAACTGAAAATGAGTTAGTTTGTATTTTTCATTGTTTTTCACCCTCTTGCGTTAAGTAGTGTCAGGAACATACAAAGAATGGCCTTATTTGCTTGCATCCATTTCCTGTGTTGTGTATAATGCACTGAAACCAGAATCCTTCCCCATATACAATGGTAATGATTATAGTAATGTTTTAATAATAATGATTGTGATTATAATACTGTAGTAGTGGTAGTAATTTCTTTTGAATAATGATAATAGAATCATTAAAATATTTGTAATTTGTATTTTCTATTTTTTCTTGTGTATTCATGGCTTTCCACACTGATATGGTAGAGAGTGGATGCATTTACTCAAATCAGCTAACTAGCTGTCATTTGTAATGCATCAGAATGAACCATCTATTCTCTGCTATGTCCCACATACCAGTTCTTAGGTTTCCCTGATTACTTCACATGCTGTGGTTCAGCCTAAGGACAGCATGTTGCAACCCCACTCCTGTTTACCACATCATAGTTCTATCACACACATGCCCCTTACTCTCTTGAATGTTCAGGCCCTAGTAACTGAGCCTTTCTCACTTCATTCTTCCATATCCTCCCTAGCTTCCCCTTCTCTTGTGCTTCTTCCACTTGTATATGTCATCATATTACATATTTGCTCATCCTGTACATATGACCAAACTGTTTTGGCAAACCCTATTTGACTGTTATACTCTTTCTATTGTACATCTGTCTTTTCATACATAATCAGTCCTCCATACCACATATTGTTCTTGGGCATTTTATTTCTTATGCATTCAGTTTTTCCTTCTTTTGCATTTAGGTCCCAGACACCCATATAGCATGCTACTGACTACTTTACTGTCAGCTTTATTTATTTTTGCTCTTGCACACAGTGACAACTCCTTCCACACACTTATTGCATCCAGGACCTTTGCCCCCTCACTTGCCCTATGGTTCACTTTAATTCTCTAATTTCTGGCCACTGCCTTGTTAAATCTTGGGTATCAAAAGCACTCCACTTCTAGAATTTCCTCAAACTTCCATTAAAACAAGCCTACCTATGTTGCTAAATCTTATTCACCTTGCTTTTATTAACATTAACTCTTTACTTACTATTTAGAAACAAAACCAATTCCAAACACCAGTTTCTAACTAGTTTCTGCCAGAGCTGTGTCATCTGCAAACAGCAGCAAATTTTTTACATAGGCTTCCCTTACCCCACCCTCATCATCCTTAAGATCTGCCCCTCCATCTAAGACAGTTTCATTTATATCCCTCTCAACTTCATCAATAAACATTGAACAACCATGGTAATAACTTCTGTGACTGGACCCTCCACAGGGGGGAAACTCTTGATTCAGAGCTGCCTTCACCTGAACCACTCCCCTTCCTCCTCACACACATTAGTCTTTTAGTAACTCATCACTACATGTAGTTCTCCTCCCATCCCATAAGTGCATCTCAAATTTTGCAAAACTAACGTGTAGTCCACACATCCTTTACCGCTTCTGAAATCACATTGCTACTCCCAAAGCCGAGTGTCATTAAAAATATTTTTTTGTGTCCAATGCTTACAAGATTGCATTGGTAACAGAAGACTGAGCCTTGTAGGAAAAACTCTAGTGTGGCTCTGTCCTCTGCTTTTTTCCAAAAAATTATAAAGGAGGGGAGGATTTTAAGCACTCTGTTCAAGCCTCTCATAATTGCACTTTAAACATGCTTGAGATGGGTAGTAGTCTTTATCCTATATACCTTTGGATGATTATGGTAATTATCATTTAGTATCAGTAATAACATTTGTACAACACTAGGACCCCTTTCTCTGGACTCTCTTGGCTTTGAGACTATACACCATGCAGGAACAGGTAAACTGGATTCTTGTGACAAAAAAGTCTTTGAGATTAAATTCTTTGTTTATTGATGATGCAGCCCCAACTGATTTGATATCTTGGCTGCAGTATTAACACTTGCAAGTGGAGTCCAGTAGCATAGTTTTTACTTATAACTGATTCTTCCACTGTAATGAGTTGGCATCAGGAGTGAATGGACAAACAAAGACCATTTGCATTCCATGGCTATGTTTATGGGAATACTAGTGCTACTGTTGATAATGATAATGATTTGTGACAATAAGAATTATAATTACTAAGAATTCCTGGGGATAGGAGAGAAAAATACTCCCCATATATCAATAGCATGTCACTAAAGGCAACCAAGAGTCAGGAGCAGGAGGTTGGAAATGATCCTATCCTATATTGCTTTCCCAAAAAAGGAACAAGAAGAGAAACCAAGAAGCATATTTTTTTTTTCTTGTAAGGCTGTCATGTTCCTGACACTACCCTACTCACACGGGAAATAACATACATGTATGAAAGAAAAACTGAGTTTAGCTCATTTTTACTTTATTTTTAATTAGTGAATATAGATATTTTTTTGTCACTACTTTTGAGATTACGAATTATATTCGTAATATCCCTTTTTCTGAATCATCCCTTCGGCATTTGTTAGTTTCTTAATGCTGGTGATATGATTTATAGTTAGTATAGTAATTACATTTTATTAGCAAACTTTGAAGTTCAACAAAGTGGTTTTTTTGTTATAGCAACTGGAAATTTTTTACAGAAATTGTTCAAGTTAATGTAAAGTGGTATGAAATGAAAGGTTCAGTTCATGCATGTAATAGCTTTTTTTTTCAAACACAAGGATCTCAAAGTATTGATGGCTTTAAAATATGGTTCCATAATGTGAAAGGTACTTGTATATAAAGAGATGTAGTGCTGTGCTATAGATATAACAAACCTAATATGTAGACTTTGTTAGTGGTTTTTGCTTGGTTTTCAAGTTATGACAAAAAATGGATGGGAGCTATTACCAACTTGGATCATAAATTTTGTTTGTTCATTACTGACAAAAGTATCTATTATTGATGCAAACATTTTTCAATCTTTTCATGGAATCTGAAAAAATATTCATTCCCAACAGAACATACCTGATCCTTTTGTCCGACTGCATGTTGGAAACTCACAGCAGGAAACCACTGTCCGTCAGCGTACAAATGACCCAGTGTTCGAGGAAGGGTTCACCTTCCTTGTACGAAATCCACGAACACAGGAGCTCAAGATAGAGGTAAGAATTTCTCTGGAAATGTTTGTGAAAGCAGCAATTAATTTTCATGTTTAGCCAAATTTGAGATGATATTAGTGAAATAAAGTAATTTTCTTCTGTTCGTGAAATTAAGTGGAAAAAGATTTGTCCTTGCAGGAATTGGAAAATGTAATGTGAGATGTGTTTATGAAATTGCACCTTTACAAGCAGGAAAGAAACAATGCAGGAAAGTAGTCATGCATATAAAATTTATGTGCTCAAAGAAAGAGTGGTATGACATGCATTTAGATGAAAATTGTAAGAATTGGAAATATTGTAGTTGAAGCAGAGATTTTAAAAAATTTTGATTGATGCTTGGTGAATTAATGGAGCTTTAATGAAAGAGAAGAAAAATGTAAAATATAGTTGGTAACTGGTGTAGTAAGGATGTTGAAACATTCTCTGCTGAATTCTAGTTAAACATGGATTTTTAGCACTGTAATATTCTTAATACAACTATTTCAGACAAGTTTTAAGGTGTGATCTTACTGTGGTTTTTGAGGTATTTAAAGGAGTGAGTACTGTTGTAGCATGTACCTGTAGAGAATGGATATTTCGAGATTGATATACTGGTCCCTGTCAGGTGCACAGATTATTCAAAAACAAAGTTGCTCATACATGAGTAACTTTTCACCACCCAAAATCCGTTTATGCTGAGCCAGGATTTGCACTTGCATGGTTTCGCATAAATGATACATATGAACGAAAAAAATGTTAACAAGCCAATTTGCTTTTTTTTTTTTTTTTTTCCTTTTTTACCTAATTACCTTGTGTGTCCTAGTGAGATGGCATTAGAAACAAACAATGGCCTTATTTCCATGGATCTTGTCTCAAGCTGCCACTGAAACTAGAACCCACCATCCACAGCTAAGTCCTACAGACTAACTTGTGGTTTATCTGAACTGCTTCATAAAGCTTTTATGGATCTGAAGAAAGCATACAACAGTCAAGTGGAATGCTTTATGAAATATTTGAAGTATGCATGGGGTAGGGGGATGACGTTGGATGGTGTGAAAGCCTTTTATTGGGAAGCAAATGCATGTCCAAGAGTGTATGGAGAGTTGTAAAAGTTTGGGTATACATGTGGGTGTGAGACAGGGCTGTATGATGTCAGCATGACTTTTTAACATATATGGATGGAGTGATAAAAGGGATGCAAACAAAACTGTGGACAAGGGGTGTGGGGATGGAAAGTGGTTTTTAGGTATGAGGAGCTAGTGACAAGCCTCCTTGTGTGAGCTACCATTTTGTTTTCTGAGATTGAATAGGAATTACAGAAGGTTGTGTGTTTTGTATGAAAGCATAGCCAGTTGAAGGTGTACTAAACTGTGTTACATAAGGAAGAGAGACTAGAAGAGGCAACGGAATTAAGTATTGGGAAGATATGTTGAGTAAGTTTGGTGTTATAAAAGGAGAGTCATCGGGTACCTTAACAGAATAATAAAGGGTAGAAGTGTAAGTATGTTGCCTTAACAGAATAATAAAGGGTAGAAGTGTAAGTATGGAAGTGGAGAAAGGATTGAGGGACAGCATAGTCCTCCCAACTCTGACCTATGCAGCCAAAACATGGACATGGGATGAGTCATGAGAGGTCAAGAATTCAGACTGGAAATGAGTTATTTGAGAGGATCATGTTTTATGATTAAGTAGAATGAAGAAGGTAATGAGGTGGTGTATAGGAAACATGGTATGGCTGGGAGTGCAGAGGGAATGATTTGTTGAGTGGTAGAGTTGGATTTGAGCCTCGAGATAAAGATCACATTAAAAGTCGAGAATGATGGAGCATAAGTGCTTGGCCTTGCACTTATACTACCCTCTGTTCTGCTTGCTAGATGTTGCCCTTTTCATTCAGAAAACAATGTATTGATGAGTTAAGCATACTTGTTTATAATGTTCATTTAGTAACATTTACATTATTTCATTTTTAGCATTGGCATGAAAACTTGATTCAATGCTGAAGTTTAGTAAAAGGGTTCTCTGATGTTGGTTGGTGATGGAACTCCCATTTTACAATATAAATAAGGTTATACCAAATTAACTTAAACTGGCCTTTTATAGGAGCACTACCTTGTGTATAAATGAAGAAAATTTGGTAGCTAAGGGAATAGTATGTAGCAAGACTGAAAAATAGAAACTTTTTCATTTTTAGAGTACTGGACAAGCTGGAGCAACTATGAAAAAATCAAGTAAACAGTAATAAGCTGTGAAATTGTTTATGAAATTCCTTGGAAATGTGTAACTTAATAACCTTAACATACAAGAAACAGGTGGAGGATATGTATCAATAAGCTGGAAACCTATTTTCATTTGACCCATTCCATGTGAATGGAAAAAGATTAGATGTTTAAGGGTAGAGAAACTTTTTTTTTTTCCTCCACATCAGAATGTGTATAAAAGTTTTTATGGTTAAATTTCAGGTTCTTGATCATAAGACAAATCAGTTACAAGGCAAGATAGAAGTGGATCTGAATGTGCTGCTGAAGGAACGTAAATTAGAAATTCTGAATGAAGAACACACATTAAGTGGTGCAAGTGGTGGCCTGGCAGCTCTCAAGCTCAACCTTACCCTTAGGGTGAGTAGTTAGCTGCTCTCATTGTATATTTTTCATGGTTAGAGAATGAATCTATCATTGAGTATTGAAATGATTCAAGAAAATGCTTGTAAGGCAAGGAATCAAAATATGATGAATTAAAATAGGGTGTTGTAGCCTTTACATCAAATACATTATCTGAGGACATGGACATGTAAATTGGCTGGCTGTAGAAAGAATTCTGAAAATTATTAGATGAAAAAGTGTACATGGTGATTTTAAGACAAGCTGTTTAAAGAATGATTTGCACGTGCAGCAAAACTCCTAGGGCATATAATGATATATAAAAGATTAAAACGACATATAAAAGATTAAAACTGAGCATGAGAAATTATGTTGTGATGTCGGTATATCTTTCATGAGCCATTAGGCTTCAAAGATGAACAGTGGCACATTGGATATACAAGTAATAGGTAATGGAATGGTATATCAGTCATCATATAACATGCTCATGTATTGCATGGATGTTTCATAAATGTTATGTATTGTTGATTTTTTTTTATCTCAATGAAATATTTGATAAGGAGCTCAGAGCTGTAACATGATTCATGTTCATTTATTGAAACTTCATATATGCTTCGGATAATGATTGTTCATATCTGCTGATTTTTCCTTGATTCTCAGGATTATTCACACTTTGAGTTGTTCATATTTTCATTACTTTTCTAAAAGTTTAAGAAGTAGCTAAATTGGTTGACTTGTTAAAATCAAACAGGAATCCAAATGTCATAAAGCTTTAGTTAGAGGTTACTTTGATATTAGGATGTTTAGATAGTGTTTGAGGGTTCCATGGTATGTCACTAAAACTTTAGGAAATTTAGTTGACAATATGATTTTGTATTCCACAGATTCTAAAGACTGCTCTTAAAAAAGATGATGGTGATGGTGGTCCAGAAGAAAAGGGTGAGGTGAACATAGATTCCTCCACTCCTGCTGCCATCACTGAACCCCAGTCTCCCACCTCCCCATCATCAGCCCCACAGCCCACCCTTGCTACCCCAATCCCTCCCAAAGAAACCCCCAGCATTCCCGTTCCTGCTGATGTTCCTGACAACAAATCTGCCCCCATAAAGGAGTCTGTGCCCTTGGCAGAACAAAGTGAAGGCCCAGGAGTGGTCACAGATGCTGGTAAGGTTCTCTCATTATATCCAGGGCTCATTCAGAGAATAAGCATGATAGAAATTGCTTGTTACATAAGCATTAAAGGTATGAGACTTGTCAATAGATAAGTGGTGTGAATGATGGCAGGCATGATGCTTAATAAAGAATTGTAATATGCTTTATTGGAAGTCTTAGTTACAATATAATTTCCTTTTTATTTTATTTTTATTTTTTTTCCTCAAAGCTATTATGCATGCTTGTCCTTTTTGTGCACATTTCTGGCTTCTCACCACTGTGCCAAAAATTGCAAAATGTTTTATATTTATGAAAAGATGTACAAAGAAAATATTTTTGAGTCTAATTTTCCAAGTTTAGGAACATTATCTGCTAGATTGGACACTTCTGCCTACACAAATTGCATACACTTTCAGCTCATATTTCATATCCTATTTATGTTATTAAATGCAGATAAACTATCAAAACTTTTTCTTTTTTCATATGAATTAAGAGTTAAGCATTTGTAGTTCAGGAAATGTAGAATTATATTATTTACTTGATTACCCAAGTTACTATATTTGCTTGGGTGCAATGGTGAGTGCTATGGGTAGGGGTGGGCACTCCACACTTGGAGATCCCCTAGAAAAGGCACACAACTGCTAACTGTGGTCACAGCTAGCACATGTCCGTATGCCTTGGCGCCCTGGGTTAGACTAATGTTTACATAGATAACATGATCTACTATAGAAAATGGGAGGCCAGATTATATATATATATAGTAGTTCCAACAATATTATATGGTTGCGAGGCATGGGCTATAGATAGAGTTGTACGGAG
>JAYMFT010122923.1:0-13213 GCA_038088735.1 Panulirus argus | reverse complement strand
TGTGTGTGTGTGTGTGTGTGTGAGAGAGAGAGAGAGAGAGAGAGAGAGAGAGAGAGAGAGAGAGAGAGAGAGAGCAAAGACTCTGCATAATATTGAAAAACTAGATTGGACGACTTTGTCAGTGTCGGGCCTGTGTTGTGTGCTCTTTTGGAGCCTGTGGTGTTTATGCGATGGCTATACCGAAAGAGAGAGAGAGAGAGAGAGAGAGAGAGCATGACTCGTTACTGGCTATAATGATATAAATGATGACTATAATGGTGGTATAGATGAAGCCATAAGACAGAGGCTTCTGTCACGATCGACTTCCTAAAGTGAGCCATCGTGGGATGTTTATAGCTTGATGTATAATGGAGGTTGACACTGCACATCATACGGGTAAAAGTTGGAAGTGACTGCGCAGTGTTGTGAGGATGTTACCTGATGATTGCCGAGGTTGTGCTGATGTTGTGATAACGGTCCTCCAGCGTTGCCAGCCAGGCCATGACGGTAATGCCAGTGTGGGCGAGAGACCCTGGCCTCTTTTGTTTACCTTCTGTGGACACCCGATGATTCATTAAACACGTTTTGACCCTTTGAAGAAAATAATAGTAATGGAGCAGCTTCAAGATGTTCGCTCTTGTGAAAAAAAAAAAAGAAATACATGGGGTCTTTAATTCGCAGGATTCAGCCGCCGTGAAGCACTCTCCCCTTAGTTTCGGTTGAAATTATGACAGGAATAAGACTGTAGTGATGATGCGAGCTTGTGAGACTCTATAGAGGGAAATTTTGATGGATCAGGTATCTCAGAGGTACAATACGTAGGCTGAACCAGTGGTCTGGCCGGATGGTATGTCTTAGTGTGTCTGCTGTTACCAGTGTCCCATATTGAGAGCAGGGTGGCCTGCCTGTGCTGAACCCTGGGTGGAGGATGAGTTGAGAAATCGATTCGGAAGCATCGAAGCAGTGTTATTCACACTATAGTCCCAGACAACTTAGAAGTTCGAAGCACTAGCACTCGCTTGTCCCTCCGGCCAGAAATGATATGACGTTTAGGCATACGTACGGTTGTTTTTTTTTCTGAAGAACTGTAGGAGATGTAATAGAAAAGAATTCAGAATTTCGTAAATGTTGAAAGATGAGGAATTGCATGATTGTTTTTAGAGATCACGAAGTTTTTCCCTTATCGATAAGGACGGCTGACGTAGGCAAACACGGGGCTTTGTGGCCGCCCGAACCACGGCAAGACAGCTGGCCGGAGCCTGGTTGATGGCAGATAATATGGCTGGCTGACTGGCTGGGAGCAGGGAAGGGCACATTCCTACCGTGGGAGAGTTCGACGTGGAAAATGACCTGCGTGTGTTTCCCGGCGGGTGCATGTGTGGCCAGCCACCCATGAATAACCCAGGAGGAGGCAGAATGTGGGCAGCCGGAGCCCGCAAGCCCCACTCGGTGCCCCTGGGACCTGTTGCCTGCCCGTGGAAACCTCTGGAATGGGTCCCGGGTCGCTGGGTCGCTGACAGCCAAACTCCAGGTTCCAATATTCGGAAAAGTCCCGCGCTAATACACTCCTGATTCCGACCGGGAAAATCATTTAGTCTGGTATCGTTGCTGAGGCTCTGTAGCTAAAGACGCGGCCACATGTTGCCGAAGGAGAACGGTGGAGGAGAATGGAACAGCGAGAGAGTGCAAGCCAGCGGGAGGGGAAATAGGGAGACGAGAGTGAATGGGGCAGTAGGGTAAAGGGGAGAGAGACACTGAGCAATGAGAGAAAATAGAACGGCAGGGAAAGGTTAGGAGGGCAGTGGTTGAGGGAGGGAGGGAGGCCCGGTCACCTCGCACAGACGGACTCCCATGTAGCGACTGGTTGGTTCCTCGCTAACCGCATCACGATACCCGGAACTGTTCGATCCATAACGGCTCGCTTCATTTGGCTCATTCGTTCCAGGGGTGAGAATGTCGCAGTTAAACGGCCACAGTGCGGTTGATTTGGGATGATCTTAACCGGCGTGTGATATACTCTTTTTACATCCAGCTGGCACTCTGGAGTTAGTTATTTTTGGTTTTTGCTCTCTTTTCTGGATCGTGGAGATAAGGGATGCATGGTGGCAGGCGCGGATGGAGGGGACACCTGTCCCCTGCACCTAAGGGAGGGCGGGGAGGAGCAGCTGATGGATGTTTTGGGCAAGATGACGGTGAGGGCAGCCAGGGGCTGGGAGGTGGCCCTCTCTCGGGGTGTTAGTCTCCGTGTGTCTCTCTCTAGGTTCGTGTCTGCCTCCCAGTCACGACAGACGTGGGAGACTGAGGCAGACACGCATGTACACACACACACACACACACACACACACACACACACACACACACACACACACACACACACACTTTCTCTTTCTCTCCTCTTCTCATCGTGTTTTCTCACGCACTTTAGTGCTCACCTTTGATTTTTGAGGCAGGAGAATAGACTGGGGGCGTGTGTGGCAGGGTACGGACGGCTGGGGGCGGCGCTGGGGGTGACGGGAGGGGGAAGGGGAGGGGAGAGAATAATAACAGGGCAGGCGAGGAAGGGGAGATGAAGGGAACGGGCCGGCGGCGTAGGAAGGGAGGGGAAAAATGATAAGGACGGGAGGCAAGATGGGAACTTCGGGTCTGTATTGGAATATCAGATGTGGGGGGTCGGGAGAGAGGCTTGTTCCGTGAGGGATTTGCATGTTTGGCCTTATATGTGTGTGTGTCTGTGTGTGTGTTTTGCTTAGAGATTTGCATCAATCGCATTAATATAGTCCGGCCCCGGATTTATCTGGGGCATGTCAGAATGTTGGAACGACAGATTTGCCGTGTGTGTGTGTGTGTGTGTGTGTGTGTGTGTGTGTGTGATTTTTTTTTGTCACCGTTATTTATTTCATATTTCACCCCGAATGGGTGCCCGAGTCCAGGTTGAAAATTTCGGAACTGGTATTCGTTCTGGTTTGCGTTATTAAGCTGTGCTTGGCATATGGGTGGGAATGATTACGGAGTTTGGTCTGTGGATGAGGCAGTTTTTTCACTCATATCTGCTACGTGGTAAGCAGACTTGTGCTGCCGGGGCTGGTGTGTGTGTGTGTATATGTTTAGGCTGGAAATGTTGATCCATTTCATTTTTTGATGTTATTAATGAATCCCGTTATGTGCAGGGGTTATGTGGCTGATTTTTGCTGCGGAATAATACGTTACTGATTTCTCTTTTAAGCACAATTATACTGACATTTAATCATTTTTCAATGGGGGTTGTAGCAGCGCTCGGGGTGGGTAGCCGGCCAGCCAGTGTTCTGTGTTCCTGATTCGTGTGTGTGTGTGTGTGTGTGGTTAGGGAAATCTGGTGCAGAAACTTTTTTAAACGGAAAATATGGTAATTTCAGTTCGGACCGACGAATCGTTGCAATATTTATTACAATGTAGATTGGAGCGCTGGAGTTGCTTGTTCTTCTTGCCCTGATGTGGCACAGCGGATTGCAGTTATTTGTTCCACAGACGATGTTTGTCTTTGTCTTGACTGAGTTAATGCGCGCTGTCTTATGTAAACAATGAAATGTGATGTAGTTTTGTTTGCTAATGACGTGACCCGCGTGTAGTTTACCCGTAGCTCAGTGTTGATGTAAACTTCTGCCCCGTCGTGTTGGGTACGCCAGATAGTGGCTGGGTATACGGTGGCCTGATTAACCTGACTGTTCGTGTTTTCATCAGAGGTCTGTACGCACTGCCCCTGCAGAGCTATATACTATAGCCTTCAGGCGGCACGGTGTTGTGGGACCTGCTATAGCGTTTGTCTGTCTGTCTGAGCGTAAGTAATGTGGTCCCAGGCTGGGCTGACGGGTGAGAATCAGTCCCTGGCACCGAGTTCCCCTGGAGCCTGGCGGTACGTATATATCGCTTCACACTTCGGTGCGCGGGAGTCATTCACGGTCGGAAGGCCGGGAAGGGATGGGGAAAATACCCCAAGATTCATTTTAGGTAAATCCAAAATGCTGGTTGATGGAACGACTTAATCTGCCATCTTCTCACGTATTTGTAATTACATTTATGCTCCCTCTCTCTTTCTCTCTCTCTCTCTCTCTCTCTCTCACACACACACACACACACACAAACAAACAAACATCACCGTACAGAGCTGGACACATTGCTGACAAAAGGAAACATCTAAAGGTCCTTTACACCGTCTCTTTTCTTCACTCAGTTTTGTAACTCAGTGGGACGGGAGGTTCAAAGCTCCTACGTTATACTGATTTGAAAGTATAGAGGCGAGATACATATATAGAAAATATTGAAGGGTCTCTTCCCTAACTTGCACTCGAAGACATTCCCTTGACAGATAGAAAATTTGCGTGATTCAAATCCACGTGAGAGAAGAGATGATGTCGGAAGTATAAGGGAGAAATAACGTAAATATCAGCTGGAACCCACGACTCTGTTCGCCTATTGCCGGACTTTAGACTCAAGAAGACAGGCTCGTGCAAGGTATTTCAGACCTGTCTACCGGAACATGGTAGATACAAGAATGAGGAAGTGAGTCATCCGACAGCCGAGACGACCAGGTCCTCACCAGGGAAGCTAGGCCACAGTGCGAGCTGCGGGGGGTGGACACAGGATGGCCCCAGAAGTCAGCAAAAAGGCAATGCGAGAGCGTAGTGCGCATGGCGTGGCTCTAATGACCAGGAACCTTAGAGATCACAGGTGTGCACACAGCATGTCAGTCCGTCGCAGGTGTTGTGGCTTACAGGTGTTCACGACGCGCCCGTCCTGCAGCCGGGGGTGTTGTGGCTGACGGGTGTGCATGACGCGTCCGGCCGGCGGGGTTAGCGTGTCATATTCGTCATGGGGCAGCCCGGCGCCGCCCCAAAATGTACCCATTATTAACCAGCAGTAAATGTCAGACGACATAAAAATGGTAGAGGACTGATGGATTTGAGGGATGAGGCACACGAATGAAAAGGAACGATCGATCCTGGAGCATCTCGGATCCTCCCCCTCCCCCACGAACGCTGCTGACAGGGACCTGGGGTGTTCCTGGTTGTTCCTGGTGTTGTGGTGGTTGTTGCATGCTCGTATCATCTTAGGGGTGGTTGTAAGTGGTAGTTGTATTACTTCGGTGATGGTGGTAGCCGTGGTAGTGGTGGGAGCTGTGGTTTGTGATGATTATGGTAGCAGTAGCAGTGGTAGTGATGGTAGTAATGGTTAGTAGAGGTGGATGTTTCGCTCGGCTGTTGGTATTGGTAATAGATGGAGTGTGTATGTGTGTGTGTGTGTGTGTGTGGTTTCGGTCTCTGGTGATGCCACGCCTTGCCGTCTGGAGCCCGCTGTACGGCTGAGACAAAAGCGAGTCACGGTCACGCAGCAGGAAACGTTATTTACCCGGTACCACACACATAAAAGGTTAGCTGCCGAACCCATGCTTCTGGAGGACCCTCATGCGGCCAGTGCCCGTATTACCGAGTGGCCAGGAAGTGGTCGCAGGAGACAACCTTGTCGCATGCGACCTAACACCTCTCTCGGCGATGGTTGGTGGTGGTGAAGGTAGTTTTTTTTTGGAGGGGCATTTGTTGTTAGTGTTGGTACTGTACCAGTCCTCATACTTGAGGAAAATTTGGTATTGCTGCTGAGAGCCAAGGCGGAGGAAGAGGTGGGGGATGAGCTGCGTGCGGTAGGGACTGGGAGACGTGTGTGTTTCTGGAACTTTGGACGTGCGTGCGGTTTGGGGCTGGGGATGTGAATGTGGTTGGGACTGGGGACGTGAGGGTGGTTGGGACTGCGGACATAAGATTTGCTGGGACTTGGGACGTGGGTATGGCTGGGACTTGGAACCTGGATGTTACTGGGACTGTGGACATGGGTGTGGCCGGGTCTGCACATGTGGGTGTCGTGCCGTGTCCGGTGGTGAGTCGAGATGTGTCGCGTTGGGTTCCTCCGGCGCCCTCCTGGCTGCCGGTCCTGGGGAGAGATGTGCTGGGGAGAGATCGAGTAATGTTTTTATAATCGAATCCACGCGGACATTTCCGGCCGCCCTCTCTCTCTCAAACACAGCCTCACACATGCACGGTGTTGTGGTTAGCGTCGCTGGCCATGAATCACGCCAGGGCGTGCCTGGGTTCGAATCATGGGCGCGGCAGTTAGCCCACGGCAGAACCAGCCCCTCATCATCCCTGCGGGGTGGGTTGGTCGGTGAATAGTTACCTGGCGTAGGCTGGTGTGGCTTATTGTTTGTTATTACTATTTGCATGTTACGGGGAGAGAGTTTTACTCTCGTGCTACCTCGTCTCTTCATCTTGTTTGTAATTTACCGTGTATTTGACTCTTATGCGCGCGCGCGCACACACACACACACACACACACACACACACACACACACACACACACACTGCCTGCATTCACGCTCGTTTAGAGTGGCGGTAATCCACCGGTACACCTCCTCCCCAACCGAGCTTCGGTGAGCGGTGTTCGTACGGATTAGTTGAGGTTCACACCGTCACCAGTTAGCCCGGGGTCGCTGCGTTCACCCAACCTCGCACGGGGGTTTATAGGGGCAGTTCCCAGCACCCATGTGGTCACTGGAGTGCGCCCTTCATTACCCTCTTTCAAGAGGACCAATCTGTGTGAACAGATAGGATGGGGAGGTGGGTGGAGTGCAGGGGAGGGAAAGGTAGTTGGGTGGGTTCGGGGTTGGGAGGTGGTGGTGAGGGTTGATGCGTTCAGGGTGGGTAAAGTTAGTGGAAAAGAGAGAGGAGGAGGAGGTGAAGTAAGGAAGTAGTGAGTGGGAGCAAAGGGGCTGAGGCGGCGCCATCCTATTGTCCTTTTCCGCCACTTAAACTCCTAATTCTGTCTATAGGGTTGAAGAGGCAGGTAGGCACCAGCGGGGGCAGCGTGGCGCACTTGTACCGAGGCGGGGAGAGGGGACGGGGGTAGAAATGGCTGGCGGAGGGACTCATCTGATGAGGGTGGGTGACGAGGGAGGGAATGGGAGTAACGGCGCTTGTTTTCGAGTCTCTTGTCCTTCTGCGGTGTGAGAGATGGGTCTCTGGACTGTCTATAGTAGAGAGATTGTTTGCGTATCCCCCTGTAATACCCTGTGTCGTGGCGCCCATGCCCTTACAATGGAGGATCCGAGTCTTTATGTGAGGACTGACAGGCCTGAGGGGTTAGATTGTAAACAGGGGGAGTGGATCCTGGCGTCTATAGGATCGTAATGTCACCCTACGGGATCCTGCCTCCTTTCTAATCCTGGAGGTGTGGAACCACCAGTGTCTCATTGTATAATACAAAGGGTTCGTGGTAGGGTAATGCCGCTTTTGATACTCAGTATTTTGAAGGAAAAAAAGATAAAAAAAGACACTAATCACCTTCATAAAAAGAGGATCAGTGTTCGTTCTTAATCGGATTTGTGGACACTCAGTGAATGGGAGGAACCCGCCGTGTGTGTGTGTGTGTGTGTGTGTGTGTGTAAGTGTGTGTGTGTGTGTGTGTGTGTGTGGTAGGAGGCACCAGGATAGAGATGATGGTGGAGATATACTAAGGAGTCTCTCCCACAGAGAGAGAGAGAGAGAGAGAGAGAGAGAGAGAGAGAGAAACATTATAATCGCCTTAACAATCGGTCTGTCGCGTGTGTTGTTTCCTGCGAGCTCTTTCTTTCGGTTGTGGAACAGACGCATTGAGTCTACAGCCCAGATGTGTCTAACGCAGACACTCGTAAAGACTGACTCGGGGATTAAGATAAGGCTTTACAGACAGCCAAGTTGCTAACTAGACTCTGAGGCGACAGTAGAACTGTCGGATGTAAAGGGAGACAAATGGTGTGTTGAAAGAGGGCCCCTCCCCCTTAAAAAAAGAGTCAGGTATCGTACGTGCTGAACAGACGCGGAACACAGACTGTTATAAAGAAGTACCTGCCGAAGCAACAGTTGAAGGCTCGGGTTACGAAGCATCGGTTCATGAACACGTCAGTGTAAACACATGATGAAGGAGGTGAACGTTTACATTCCTGAGATGGAGACGGATGGTGGTAGGAGTGGCGGTGGAGTAGTGGGAGGGTTAGAGATGACCCGGGGGTTAGTGAGACAAACGCCCCTCGTCGTCACCACCACAGGGAGAGCCCGGGGCCACGTGTCAGCGATATGAGCGAGTACCGAGAGTTGTGTGGATCACAGGCGGCATAAAGCAGTGAACTGTATGTAGTAGATGAAGAGGATATGTGATTGCGTTGTTGGGATAGTTACCAGGGATGCTTCATTACAGAATTATGTTGTTTGCACTTTGTTTCTGATTTATTTTCTTTATTTCTTGTCACACCTTCTATCTTTGTTGCACTTTACCAGTTAGGCGTCTTTTTTTTTGTGTGTGTATGCTTCTAACTCCATCCATGTATATAGTTGTGTTGATATTTGATGTATGCATTCACTTATGTATAAACAGGTAAGAGGAAACGAGTGATAAGTGGAATTAACCGTAAAGCTCTGAACCAGTGTTGGCGACACTGAAATAAACAGGTTCTCCATAAATCATCAGCCGGAGTGGCCCGAGGAGGAGGACCTGTGTGACTCACTCACCGCACGAGTGGCAGCCTACAAGGTCACACCAACTTCGAGTAAGGTCCTCTTGTCCGCTGCGGAGTAAGGTCCTGCCGCCTACCATGGAGTAAGGTCCTGCCACTTACCGTGGACTGAGGCCCTGTCGCCCACCGTGGAGTAAGGTCGTACCTTCCATCGTGGCGTAAGGCCCTGCCCTTCACCGAGGAGGAAGGTCGTGCTGGGTGCTGGAGTAAGGTACGGGGCGGGGACAAGGTCCCCTTGGGTCCCCGTTACTCACGTTCTCTCACAAGGGTGTAATTGAAGAGAGAAACTTGGGTGTTTACATTGTACCAGGAAGTTATTAATAGGTGGGCACCTGCGGGTCAGGCGGAGGTCTCCACCCACACCCACGGCTCACGGATTCTCCACCCCTTCCCCACATCCCACCCCCACCCCCCCACGGCTCACCTCCCTCCTCCTGACCCGGTAGACCTCTCCCCCAACCACCCACCTCACCCCATTCCAAGCCTTGCTGCATGACGCGTGCTGGCAGAGTGCTCCTGGCCTTCCGATGGCACCCAGGTCGGTAAAGGAAGGGCCCGGTATTGTCTTGTCGTGGGTCTTCTGACCTTCGTTTGCGGCGTAGGGACCGCACGGTCATGACCCGCGACTTGGGAGAGTCGTTCACATGATCAGTAAGTGCGGGTTGGGTTGGAGAGGTGTCAGAGGTCATGGGGTTTGTTGGGGTGGTGGTTGGGACTGGAAGCCGTAGGGTCAGGCATACGAGGTTATCGGGTCACCTGCAACGCTCGGGTGGTCTGGGTCACTGAGACTCTCCTGTAGGGGAAGGAAAGAAATGGGATTTATCTTTTTTTTTTTTTTTTTTTTTTTTTTTTTTTTTTTTTGAAGTGAGGGTATGAAGGGGGGTCGGAGGAGGCTTAGAGGGATGTAGAGGGCAGAGGCTGTACTGTTTCTAGAGTTTCCCAAGCGTATGTGAGCGGTGGTGTGTGAGGGGCTGTTGTCTGTGGGGGACACAGACCGGCGGAGGTAAAATGCTTACGTGAGGGAGGAGGAGGAGGAGGAGGTGGAGTACTACTACACCACTACCACCACCCCTGTGGCGGGGATCAGTTAGAATAAAGTACGTTTGGGATCAATAACGATTAATGCAAGTATTTTCAATAAAAACTAATGACACTGCTGCCGAACACAAGAGCCTCTGATTCCATGGAACAATAGCCAGCAGATTTGTGCATTCAGCTGACCCCCCCAGCCGTCTAAATCCACAGATAGGTTTATGTGGAGCGTTCTATAGTGTATGTTTAGTGTGTATAGCGTCTATTGTAGCGGTGCGAGCAGCTGGTGCCCGTAATGTAAGGCCAACAAAGAACCTCAAATAAAACTCTCTCGAGGTAGTCAGGCCAGGTGGCTACACGCAGGGCAGCACTTGCAAAATGCATCGATCTTGGTGAGACTTGGTCGTGGCCACGAACGGTGGTGGGACGTGGCAGTGGTACGGACGGTGGTGGGACGTGTCACTGGCACGGACGGTGGGACGTGGTAGTGGCACGGACGGTGGTGGGACGTGGTAGTGGCATGGGAAGATGGTGGTGAAAGGTTGGTTGCACATGCTGGAGGTACAAGCATTAGTGGTGGAGGAGGTTGAGCGATTTACTCTTTATATTTACCAGGCCACAGCTGTAGAGTGGGAAGACACCGACAGACACTCGTCGGACGTGGAGTGTATAGAGTTATGCAAATACGGCTAAGTATGAGGCAGTCGTCTTGTATTATTCAAAGGCACTCTCATTCCAAATGAAGAGAAGGCAAAGTTTTACGGGCATGATTCGTGATGGAAGATTGATGTGGGGTCCCTCGTATTAAAACCCTTAAAAGTCACGTATACGAGTCTCTTCAACATTTTTAAGGGAGTGTTTCAACACTCTTTGCTGGGGTTGTGATTCATTATGTAGATCGAAACTGGACTTGTGATTGCCAAATGTATATTCTTCGGCCAAATAATTACGTACTGAGAATTTAATGTCTTGAGCAGATTCCAGCGAGCTCCCCATGAGTTTAATAGACGCGAGAAGCTTGGCTTAAAGTATCTCCTTAGACTTATAAACGCACCCCAGCTTGCCCGACCGTAGCTGCTGAGGTGACTCGAGACATTTGATCAACATCCAAAGTTCTCCAAACGTAATTGTCCGCCGTGCTCATCCCTGTTGAGCCTGCAAAAACCACCACCAGAGACACTTTAAACATAACCGTATTCTTTATTGTCGCTGCGGTACTTGCCCTAAATACCTTTGCAAAGGTCAAAATGTAGCATGCTAGTGTCTGCAGCCAGATACGGACATGTGAGCATTATTGGTAAAGGATTCCTTCATACATAGGTCTCTGGGATCAGAACATGAGCAGGGTACAGAGGTGAGTTAAGGTCCTTATGAATATATTCGATGCGTACACAATACCTTATAGTTAGGGTCTACACATGCAAGACAAATCACTAAGGTTAACATACTTGTGTATGAACAGTGGATGGATTACTTGAGGCTAGTTGCTGAGATGGGCTGACGGCACTACGTATTCCACACAGATATGCAGACATTTATATTGGTTGCTACACACATTCAGGCACATGTTCATACACATGTAGGTTCATATACTGTACACTGGATAGGAGAATAACAAACTCTGGCATGGTAGAACAAATTGAGAAGGAGTTTCCGCTCACGAAAGTGGAGATGGCGTGGATGTTGGGGAAGGTGGCGCCGATGGTGTCAGATTTGGCATGAATGTTGGTGAAGAAGGTGTTGGAGATGATGGTTGAGATGGTGAAGGTGTTGGAGATGGTGAGGTGGAGCTGGTGCTGGAATAGCTGTAGTAGACTCATGCTTCCCGAGGATGCCAGACTTGCTGTCGAATTTCATTTAGAAATCGGTATTGAGTAAGGTAAGACGCTGTTTCACAGGCCTGGTATTGTGTGGTCCGAGCGGCGGAGGAAGATATTACCGGTGATATTAGGTGTTACCTGATATTGCCTTTGATGCGCAGTCTCTCGAGGTTTCCACTGATATTTGCCGGTGAGGCGAAGGTGTCACAGAGATAGTGCCTGTAATGAAGGATGGCAGAGATATTGCCATTGAGGAACTGTGTGTCGGAAATGCTGGCGTTGACTTGTGTCACTGGCGTTACAACCATTGATGGAAGGTGTCGGATGTGCTAGCACTGATGGTGTCATACCGTATGGATCTCCTACGATGATTAAGGAAGGTCTTTTGCCTCCAGAGCTTTAAGCCTCCGACTGGGGTTGTCAGAGACTGCTGGTGATGAAGTGTGCAATGGATAAAAAGCCTTTGATGAAGAGTCTTGAAATGTCAGAGTTATTGCCTTTGGTGCTGGGTGTTGAGGATTTGCCATTGTCGAGTGGCCTCATAGAGATATCCTGGGTGGAGTTGAATGTAGAGATACCACCTACGTTGCTGCCACTGAGTAAAACACACACACACGCACACGCACACACACACACACACACACACACACACACACACACACACACACACACACTTTTTCCAGAGCTGTATATTCTCTGGATTGACGGAATTAAATATTTAGTTTTGCTTCGTTGTGATGTTCAATGCATTCTTCCCCAAGAGGTCAAAATCAGACAGGTGCACTGTATTACTGGCACTGACAATGTCAGGTTTTGGTGGGCACGTGTTATGAGAGGCTGTGTGATCCCTGGCTTGCGGTCGCCATTATGCGATTAGATCCTCTTAAGCTTGTCTCATGTAGCGTCATTTGGGCAGCACGGCCGGCCGGCACACGCGCCAGCACACAGCTTTACCACGGGTTACTTTAATTACTTTATTTACCCCCGCCTCACAAGCTGTGGCTGGCATGGACAAGACGTTACAGGCGCTCGACCAGTGTGAGCGACCAGAGCTATACAAACACTGGGCAGGGAATTATACCTTGAGTTTACAAGTAAATGTGAGGCTGATTACACTGTTGGGCAGAGGGCCTCCGCGTATTAGAATCATAGACACACACACAAATTACTGGTTAGGTCGCTACCCATGTATTTGGACGGTAGACTGCTTCTGGGCTGAGGGGCCCATGTAATTCCTTTAGCTTTGAGACGGGAGAGCAGAAAGAGGGAGACCGTAGGTAGAGGTAGTTGCTAGTTTGGTAGGGAGTCGTCGAAGCAGACAGGTAGAGCTGGTGGTGTGACTGGAGGTAGACTGAGGGGGATAGAACTGGTGATGCAGGCAGAGCCGCTGTTCTGGTAGGAGGCGGACGTTACAGTAGGTTGAGTGATGCAGTTGGAGCTGCAAGGGCGACTGGAGGTCGAGCTTTTGAGGGAAAAGGGTGACTGATTTCTTACCTGACCTGCTTCCCCTGTATCCCTTCCTCTGGTGCGTCCACAGCTGTGCTTGCAGGCTGACTGCGTTCGCACACAAAAGGGACAGTATCAAAACATCTGACCTAAAAAAGTCTTTGTGTGTGGGTTTAGGGGTCTAAATTGGTTATCCCTTTTAGACGCGCGTTTCGGCTAAACTAGGATTTGTTTGGACCGGATGAAAGCCAGTTGTTTAAAAGGCTTTACGTTGGGAAAACTCAGATGTGCTAGAAAGGGATATATATATATATATATATATATATATATATATATATATATATATATATATATATATATATAT
>JAYMFT010122912.1:0-13213 GCA_038088735.1 Panulirus argus | reverse complement strand
CAGAAAGGTCTGTGGGGCCTGGATGTGGAAAGGGAGCTGTGGTTTCAGTGCATTACACATGACAGCTAGAGACTGAACATGAGCGAATGTGGCCGTTTTGTCTGTCTCCTGGCACTACCTCGCTGACATGGGGGGTGGCGATGCTAATTTCCGTGGGGCGAGGTGGCATCAGGAGTGGATGGGGGCCAGCAAGTGTGAATATGTACATGTGTATGTGTATGTATGTATATATATGTATATGTTGGTATGTATATATATGTACTGTGCATTTATGTGCATGTAAATATACATGTGTGTATGTGGGGGAATAGGTCTTTCTTCGCCTGTTTCCTGGTGCTACGTCGCTGACATGGGAAACAGCGATCAAGTATAATGAATAAATAAATAAAATAAATAAAAGTGTGAACAAATCATGGATAATTCTTGAAGGTTCAGTTATTGATGTTGCCTCAGTAAGGTGAGAGAGGTCAATACATAAAAGAAAATGATAATTTTTTTCTTGGATGGGAGATTATGCATTTGTTTTTCTTACAGGAATGTGCACCAAACTACCGCAGGGTTCAATATGGACCATGGCTAGGACGTTGTGTTTTAGATATTGAATGTGGACCTCAAGAATATGGTGACCCTGCAAATGGTATTCCTTGCCTTCCATGCCCCTGCCCACTTTCTACACCAAATAACCAGTAGGTTTATTTCTTCAAGCTTAGTATACTTGTATGACTAATTCTCCATAAATATTCAGGGCTCTAGTTTACAGAAGATACAGTAGGTAAATTTTTTTTCTAATACATTGTCCATCTCAGAAATGAGCAGTATATGCTTGGCAAGAAAACAGAAATGGTGGTTTACATTATTCCATTCCACAAACTCATGGCACATAGCACTCATGAGCTGGCAGAACTCTTCCTTCTCCTTATCTTTGTGTTTTGTTTATATCATAATATTTCAGTAGTGGTACTTTGCTGATTTTTCATTAACTGCTGCCTCTTACTCTGAATAAGCCTATTGCTGATTTGTCCTTAATTGTTGCCTTTGATTCGGAATGAGCCTAGTTAAACCGTAGTCACTTCACTGATATGTAACTGTAGGTTGACAAAGTACTCTTGTTGCTTTTTGTAAAGGTTGCAAACAATTGAGAATTAAATTCATAGAATTGCAATGAGAGTCATATCAGAGTGAATGGCACCAAGTCTTTCCTTATTCTGGCTAGGTCAAAGTTATGCTTCATTTACTCATTCCTCACCTACCACATGCATCTCTTGCAAATGCCAGCACTGCTTCCCTAAATACATCCCAATCCATCTTGTATACAGTAAGATGCTGCAGTCTGATGATAGGATTTGTCCTAGGAGGAAGGAAGAAAGGACATGTTGTTGTTTTTTACTTGTAGCATTTCTAGTTAGCTAGTAGCTGGCTATGTTTCATTTGTAGCATTTCTAGTTAGCTAGTAGCTGGCTATGTTTCATAAGAGATAAAATGACTTGCTATTAACTTGTGTGGTCTGCCACAATGTCAAGACAAGACTTGAGAGATATTGTAATTTTAGATTGCTCCTGTCTTGTCTCGGGTAAGAATATGTGAACTCAGGGATAATGTTCTATATCTCTTCTATAATTTGTTCCAAGGAATTATTGATTAATAAAAGATGGTGGCCCATGAAAGAAAGAAATTTATGTGAAGGAGAAAAAAATCAGTATTTGTACTTTATATGTTTACATCTCCCTCTAGGTTCAGTACCTCTTGCTACTTGGATAATGATGGTCGTGTAACCTGCAACTGTGAGCAGGGTTATCGAGGTCGTCGTTGTGAATTGTGTGCCAGTGGGTATGAGGGCAATCCAAGTGTACCTGGTGATAGTTGCAAGCCAGGTAAGATAATTAAGTGAATTGATTAGTGTAATTTTATGTAATGTTTTTATATATTTACATTTTGTTAATGTTTTTCTTGATTTCTTTAAATGGATACAATTGTGGCTCTCTTTAGCTGCATTTGAACCTAAAAGTACTTCATTGTGAGTTTATAGATAAGAAATTCCTTAAATGTTTCTGTATTAACTACACAGCTTGAGAGTTTTTTCCAATGAACAGTGTGTCCTAATGAAGTACAGCACAACAATTGTTTGGAAGCCAAACTACCTAATTAGAGTGTTTATATCTGTACTTGGTGGATATCAACTGAATTCATCATATGAGAATTCAAGTTAGCAGTTGACCTGATATACCCAGTGAATAACTACTGTAAGCAAAATTAAGCAATACGTTGATAGGGATTATCCATTGAAACAATTTCCTTCATCACACCATCCTTAAAATCTAGGTTTAGCTTTCCTAAGTGTACAAAGTGGACAATAATTCTCAGCTGTCTGCTTCAGAAGCTTTACACCTCTGTTCAACAACTTAATGAGAGATTGTTTAGTGTATATGATAGTGATATATGACAAGGTTAAACAAATCCATATATTAAGTTTGCTTGGTAGCCAATTTGTTTACCAAAGTGATGATGACATAAGTACAGAGTGTCTAAGATTATAATACTGTTTAACTCTGAGGATATGTGTGTTGTTTTTCACTAATATATTCTCAGCAGCCAACTCTCAGCAGGTCTGCTCTTATTATTGTTTTCAGTTTGAAGAAAATAATCAAAATCTTTTAGTATTTATTAGATTTGAATATCTGAAAAACTACTGGAGCACTTTTATGCAGTTATCTGTAATGTTCATAAATTTTGAGGCTTTGCATATATCTTTTCATTATGAATCTATATCTGATGCTTAAGTTCTTCATGACAATGTAGATTATAACAATGATGTCAACAGAAAGGAAGACAGTGATGGATTTAAAAATTAGCTCAGGATTATAAGAATTATTTGTAGTAGCACATGATTATTTAACCCTTCTTCTGCATCAGGCATAGAATCAAATATACACTCTTGTATGTTGGAAATTTTCTTTTCTTTCTTACTTTTTCAACATTTTCCACATTAAGTAGGTAGTGCAGGGAGCAGGCAAAGAAAGTCCTCATTCATTCATATCCATTCTCTAGTTTTCACGTGTAATGTAGTGAAACCATAATCATCTATCCACAACCAGGTCCCACAGACCTTTCCTTGGTTTCCTCGGCTACTTCATGTGCCCTAGCTCAGTACACAGATAGCACATTGGCCCATGTAAACCACATCACTCCAGTTCACTCCATCCCATGGCATTCTTTTCTACCCTCTGCATGTTAAGGTCCCAAGCTCTCAGAATCTTTTTCACTCCATCCTTCCATCTCCAGTTTGTTCTTCCCCTTCTTGAGAATAACATTTGAGAAGTTGAAGCATGAAAATGCAGAGTTGCAAATTTCCTGGAAAAGTTAGATAAGGAATTAAAGGGTTATGATAAACTTATTCTAATTGAGATTAAGGTGATTTGCAGATCCCTAAGGACTACAGTAATTCATTCCATGCAATCCATCTCATGGTATGGCTGATGGAATGAATAAATTAATTCCTTATTTTGACAAAGTAAACTTTAGAAATGCAAGATACATCTTAACTATGAAACAGTAAAGAAGAAGTTAAGAATCTTGATTCTGCATATAAGCTATAGAAACACTCAGAAACTCATCACCGATGAGGGTGTTGCAGTGATGGTATTGCTCCATTATATACATTTTTTCCTTTGATAAATGTGTAAATCCCCATTGTGGTCCATTTTATGCATGTATGTTACCAGGATTAGAAAACATACCTAACAACAGTAAAACAAAAAATAAACTAAAATTAACTATTTTTTGGCTGTTCCTGGGTAATGACTTTTGGTGCTGGGAGGAGACATTTACCCAGTAAATCTCTGAACATCCCAAATGCTGTTTCAAGGCCATTAGCACTATTACCTCTCTCAGAGAGTTTATATTACTCTCTCCACCAATTTATATATGAACTATTATGAGTTTATATTACTCTCTCCACCATTTTATATATGAACTCTTGATCTGCTGCAACTTCAATGCAATTCTTAACCCTTTTTACTGCTTCTGCAACATATTTCAATGTATGGGACTACTATTCCACATTTCATATGATGTTTTATTGACTCCCACTATCATTTAAAATCCCAGGTGATGTTTCCTTTTAACAATTATCCATAGTTGTCACCAGCAGCTTACCACCACAACTAAAAAAAAATGGATATAATGGAAGTTAGAGATGGAACAACGGAGTGAAAAAGATTTTGAGCGATCGGGGCCTGAACATGTAGGAGGGTGAGATGCGTGCACAGGAAGAGTGAATTAGAACGATATGGTATACTGGGGTCGACATGCTGTCAATGAACTGAACAAGGGCATTAAAGCATCTGGGGTAAACCATGGAAAGGTCTTTGGGGCCTGTATGTGGATAGGAACCTGTGGTATCGGTGCAATACACATGACAGCCAGAGACTGGCTGTGAGTGGATGTGGCCTTTCTTCATTTTTTCCTGGTGCTACCTTGCTAACATGGGGAATGGTTATCAAGTACAAAAAATTCTCACTAACCCACATATCATCAGAGTACACATACTTCATCTTAATGTCAGATTTACATAACCATTTCTTTAGTAATTTTTAGAATGAAAAGATCAGTTGATGTTAATTAGTTTCTCATTTAGTTCTATCTTTTTATCTGTATATCTGTCCACCAATCTATATCTCTGATGCCTGTTCCCATCTGGAGCTTCCTCAAGGGGGTGGCCATGGCAATACAATCTCCATAACTACTTAACTCCCATGCCGCTTCTTATCCTTTAATGCCTCACCCTGAACAGGCCACTAGCAGAGGGCAACTCTAGTGCAGCTTTTGCAGAGGCTCCTACCTAATTTTCTTACTGACTGCTTTTACCTAATGCTCCTACCTAATGTTCCTACCTAATCTATGTATCTTATCTGTATCTCTGATGCCCATCTCCTCAAGGAACTCCCATCAAAGGGCTGGCCATAACAAAAGATTCTCCACTTATCCCTGTCCTTACATGCCTCCCTTGCATAAACCATCCCAAGCATTCTTCTGCCATTTCTCTCCCTCCAGTATTCTTCCACTCTGTTTCCCCATGTTGCAGGAGGTCTTCCTCTCACACCAACCCCTTTGATTGTACTAATCATACACTCACCTTGTAAACTCCCAGTCCTGCATTTTTTCACATGCCCAAACCACCTGCAAGTATTGTTTCCCCCACTCTACCACTCTCCAATTCATTCCCTTCACATTCCCTCCCATACCACATTTCTTGCTTATTTACTTGTATAAGTAAAGTGTGCCATGAAAATATGGCAGTACATAAATAGAATTATAATGTATATAGAATAGGTCTTTTGTAAAAGATATGCGGTTTAAATGATATGTATGAGGAAGTGTGAAATCACACTTAGATAAAACAATAGTCTGTAATGTGTTTAGGTGTACATAGAATAAAATCATGTTAAAAAAAAAATATATCATATACTTATATAGATAAGAAGCATACTTGTCACCAGCCCAAACGCTCCCTTCTCCACTCAGCACACTCCCACACCGACACAGAGGAAAGTTTACAACTCTTTTGGGGTATTTTCTTGAATGATGTGTGATATAGAAACCTTATTCTGAGAGAAAAACAATTTTAAGATTGTTTTTCACACTGGGAAGGGTAACCCAGAGGAAGTGAACAGTAAAAGGATCATGGCTAAGTTGCAAATAAATAGGAGGACTAGATGGACAGACCTTGAGATGTGGTCATTTTTTCTTTTATCTTAGTACTTTTATCATGGCCCTTGACTACTACTGGTTACTGTAGCAGTCTCATTGTTGTGAATTTTTAAAAGTACCAAGCTTAAAACTGTGAAAGCTGTGACTCATGCAGAATGAGCAAACTTATGAAAGCTGTGTCCCACATGGAATGGGGTAACAGGGGCTGGGACTGCAATTTGTTTTTGAGTAGCATTTGGGAAGAGAGGAGTAAAATACTGAGAAGAAATTATGAGGAGTTGCTTGATAAGGAAGATTGGGTTTGGAAGGCAAAAATGCATCTCCCAAAAAATGATAAGTTGAAGGCAAAGGACAAGGAACATTAAGTCTTAAATAGAACTGTAAAAACTAGGTTCTTAAGAATGAAGAAAATACAAATGAAGACCTAAAGGATGGTTTGTTAAACAAGGATGGTAGATTACCTGTGAGAAATGGTAATGGTCTTGAAAGGTTAAGGGACGTAAAACTGTATAACACTTCCAGCAGATTTTCTACACTTTGTGAACTGGTTAGAGAAAACATATTTTTATACTATTTAAGTGTCTACAGTGTACCTAATCTCCCAGAATTAAGAATTCATCTGCTCCACCCCAAGCTATGCTTCACCTTTCTGATTACCCAACCTGTCAAAAGCAAATATCACAAAGCTGCAAACTACACAAAATAAAGCACTTAAAATTGTCATCAGATACCCATGAACCACATAATTTTTATATTACCATAATAGAATGACAAATACTTTTGATTCAGTTTCACCTCAATATGCTTGACACTCAGGTCTTTGTAAGAACATGAGACCCCTTCCATCTAAACCACTCCATGACCAACCACAAATCCTGAAGAAGAAATAAAACACTGATCCCTACTTCACACTTATAAAACCCATAATCATAGATGAACCCCCCTCCCCACTTATGAACACAGTATTGTCAGAATTTACACACACTGAAATGACCCAACAAGCATTAAATAAGCTCTCTTCCAACCAGTCTTAAACACTACTCCACCATGGTTACAGCCATATGAGACTATGCTTCTCAGGCACGTACAAGTTATCTTTTCTAACCTATGTTCTGGATATTGCCCAGTGGTCCAACATTGCAAACACCACTTCATCATATCAGCAGAGCTCTTTTGCCCAAAATGCAACTTCCACAATGAATGCACTGAACACTTATTCCTCAATTGCTCTGTACTCATCCTACAAAGAGACACACAAAGTCTTATCACACTTTATGACCGGTGGTCCTGCCTGGTGGACGTGGCCAACTTCCTGAGTACTGCATAAGCCCCATAGAAGGGACTCCTGTGGCGGGGAGGTAAGGTATTATTTATACATCTTGGATGTGGTTGTCAACCTGTGGTAGCTTTTCAAGGTAGTGCTTGGGGAAAGAGGTTGAGGGTATTTGATTCTTTGTAGTGTGACACTGATTTTTGATTAGTTGCCTTTACCTGTAAAATAGTAGTTCATTATCTATCATGTTTAGCCAGCTTTAAATCCTGATTGCTGAATTTGTGAGCTTGTCTCCTGGGGAAGGCTGAATTTTTTCAGATGAATGATTAGGTTTCTAGAAAAAGATGGTCATTCATTTAACCCTTGAATGTTTCAAGAAGTTTTCCTTTCCAACTCTCAAAATTTGTTTTTTTCTCATTGATTTTTGTTTAAAAATCATATTTAGCCAAACATTTTCAGATATATAACATTGTAAAAATAGATTCAGAAGCTTATCCTATCCATTACTTTTACTCTGATAATTTGTAGCAGTTTTGTAGATGTTTCAGCACAGTGTGCTTAAAAGTGCAGTAGTGAGGTCTGATTGTCAAGTGAGTTTTAAGAGATGGGTCTCCACAAGTGTAACTCTCTCTCCTCTATATATTTATCTATCTACAACTGTGACATCTGTACCCTCCGGGAACTCCCATCAAGGGGGTGTCCATGGCAAGAGTCTACATTGAGTACAAATAGGGAATTAGAACAATTGGTGGCTGTCTAGCAACTACAAACACTTGACCTTTTACTATGAAGCAAAGACCCTCCTAATACAGACCCACCTCAACATGCTTGGCACCCAATTCTTTACAACAGCACTTGACCCCTCCCACCCAAGTCACTGTATAACTAAACTGATAACCCAAGGAGAAATAAAATTCTTATACCTGCCTCAGTAACCTCTACTCAGAGATCCCGCTTCCCCCAACAAATAACAGCGACAGAACACATACACATTGAAATAACCTGACAAGCACTAAGCAGCTGACCTCCCTACTTAGTTTTAAACTCCAACCCACCAGATATACACCCAAAAGAAACCAAAGTCCTCAGTCAAACCCGAGTTACACTCTCCCGTTTATGCATTGGACATCACCAATCATTCCATCACTACAAAGACCATTTCTACATGTTCCTTAGCCCTTCTTACCCATGATACAGTTACCATAAAGAAGACACCAAGCACTTTTTGCTGAATTGCTCTACACTCTCTGAACATAGATGCACACATAGCACAACACTTCATGACCCCTGATCCCAACTAGTGGACATGGCTAGCTTCCTGAGTGCTGAAGGAGCCTCATATGGACAGAAGGGACTCTTAGAGTAGGAAGTAAGTAGTGAGTAATTACACAGCTTACTTCGGCAGTTTACTTTTCATATGTTTAAGCAAAGTCTGAATAGATAGAGAAGTGAAATAGTATTATGAATAATGAGTTTGTTTCTCTAAGTGGCAGCTGCAGGTATGGACTAAGGTCCACATTAAGGCAAGGCTATTAATGAAATCTGGAATGGGGTAATGCGAGGGAGAAATTAGGATGAGAAAAGGAAAAACGTTTTATGAATTTTTAAGAAAGTGGAAACTCGCTTTTCTGAGAAGGGACTTTTCATAGTTTTTAGGAAATACAACAGAGCTCCAGAACCCTGAGGTACAGGGAAAGAAATAGATATCACAATAGCCCTCCTTTGTGTAGCTAATTAGCAAACAGAAATCATATGACAGAGAGGTTTGCTGAGGCTCACAAGATCTAACACTAGCAATAGTAAGGGCTTAATAGCAGCCAGCTCTCAGGAGCAGAATCCAAAGTGATATCTGTAGAGAGAGAAAGTGAGCCAAGAGTACAGTGTAAAGTAAGTTGAGCAGGTTATGAGATCAGACAAGTAGAGTTGATAAGAGTGACTGCATTAGACTCAAATTTCTCTAGTGAGTATGTATAACTAGAACCTCCCAGATGTGAGACGAAGACAGATCAGTCCTTTTTGTAATTGAGCATTGCATGAGAAGGAAAGAATTTATTGCACCTGAACAGGACTCCAAGTTTTTTCTGTCATGTTAAGTTTCCAAGAAAGGTTAGATTTTACAGTGACACTAGGAATGTTCTTATAAGACCATAGAAGTGAGCTGCACTGAATATGACCTAAATTAAAGAAATGTGAATGAAAGAAAGGACAGTTTTTTTCTGATATAGTGAGTCTTCTATTATCTATAGAGGTCGTCTAATGCACTACTTGCATCAAGTATTATTCTAGCATATATTGCTTTCAGGATATACAGGCAACCCATGTTTATACTAATTTCACAAATTCAGACTAATGCAGTTTTATGTTTTATCTGCCAATTTTTGTTTATACAGAGCCAGAATTCACGTTTACATGGTAGCTTAATTAACATAAATTGTAAAGAAGTAAACATTTATTTTTGTGCTTGTATGAATGTGATAAAGAAATAGTAAAAGCATGTTGAATTATTGCTAGTACGAGAATGATGAAGAAACAGTGAGACACACTAATACATCAGAAAAATATCTACTTGGAAGTAGTACTGTGAATTATAGGAAGTGTGGCCTATCCATGCCATTACCACCTTGTCCTTGTCCTTATTTGTATAATTTAAAGTATTATCACAACCTGAAAATGAGAAATCAGACCTTCAAAAACCTTTTTTAATCACTAATTTTATTACTATTAAAAAAAGTATAACAAAAACTTGATAAGCTATGACATAAACATACGTTGGAAAAGAACTAAGAATGATGAATGAAATATGAATAATGAGGCAATGATATATGCTAGAAATGAATATACTAGTGGATATCACAGTATTATGGGCTGCTCAGGGTTGAGCACATTGGTTTGAATTGTGCTCATTGTATGAAATGTACAGTGATCACAGACTTGATTTGCTCTTTTTGTTGGCATTATGGCACCTCCCAAACATTCACCAAGTCCTTCTACGAATGAAACTATAACAAAGACTAGAAATGGTATGTGAACTTCATTTTTTTAGGCTGTGTATCTAATATCAACACATCAAGCACCTTGTCACCTTTTCCGATTCAGCCTTGTATTCCTCTAAACTTACCTGACATCAGCTCTCTTCTTGCAGAAAACAACAATATATTGGTGAGTACAGTAAAATATACACATTTGTAATGGTCATTCAGTAATATTTACATAATCTTATCATGAAATTGCTATTAGTTTATGTCCGTCAAAAGGGGCAGTTTGTTATAGGCTAGGAATGGAACTCTTCTATTACTATGAAACCCATCTTGTTTGATACCAGATTTGCTTATACCAGCCTTTATAAGAATGCAGCCCCCAAAATGAATGAGGGATACTGTTAACTGAAAGAGATTTGTAAGATAGGGCTGCTTTCTGGAGTTTTGTATTGATTGTTTTTTTATTCATGACTAATTGTAAATGATGTCTGTATGATGTCATGAATTGCTAGTCTTTTCTGATAAGCATTATGATGCAATTTAGTTGCAACTTGTGTAAGGATTCAAACAACCAGTGGACCATTTCTCAGGGGCACCATACTTTTATCATAAGACTGTAAACATCTAAAATCCTGTTATTCCTTTATGAAGTGTTTGCGAATAAGACAAATGTGACATAGTCTTCAGGGCAACTCCTGATTGTTCATTTTTTCTCTCATTAGGATTAATGGTAAGTAGTATCATGAGTCCTCAACCATGTTTTTTATTAGCATTATGATACTTACGATTTAGAGTTAACATTTACGAGTGGTACAACCACTGAAAGGACAAGTCTAGACTTTCCCAGGCTTTTCACTATAGGACCTCCAACATCTGAAATCTTTTTATTCCTCATTGAAGTAGCTGTTGATGAAACAGATATGAATTAGTCTTCTTACAAAATGTATTTGATGGTAAGAGTATTGCAAAGTGGAATTAAGCCTTATAATTTGAATGTAGTACAAAAAAAAAGTTGAATCTGGAGGATTGGTATCTGTAGCTGTCTCAGTAACATGACTGTGCTTTGTACACCACTGCATGCTGGAAGTAAGTGCTTATTGCTTTAAAAAAGCACCTTTCAGTAACACTTTTTTTATTTTATAAAATTCAGTGCCTCCATCATGTGAATGGTATGAGTTCATTTGTCGTGATATGTCAAGCTGCTTCCACAAGGATAAACGGTGTGATCTCATCCCTGACTGCCCAGATGGCTCTGACGAGGAATTCTGTGGTTAGTGCCATATAAAAGGCAACTATCACTTGCTGACACTCATATACATGTATAAAGGCAGTGTTCAGTTTTTGAAGGAATTAATGATTTAATGTGTCACTACTGTCTTCTGTATATCGTTGTTTTTCTGCACTTGTTAAAAGGTTAGAAAAAGCATTGCCAGAGCCTTTTTCCTTTTCTAGTCCCAAGGAATGTTGCAGATGATTCCAAAGTACTGGTGAACTGAAAAGATACCCCCCCATAGCATTACCACAATACACACACAAACAGCCATTGTTAGGTCAGCATATACTCTGGTATTGCCATGTCAGCTAGCCTTCCATACCCATAAATAATGGTAGGAACCAAAGTAAACCTACATTCCCAGCCAAATTCATTTCATAGTCTTGGCAAACATGATAAAGTTGTTCAGTTATATGATCTGAATATTACCATGATTTTTTGTGATGAGCATCAGAAGGGTTTTTGATCATCTCTTGCATAAAGTTTTCTACATGCAAGTGCTACATATGAATGATGCATTTCCCACAACCAGCACATCTTGAGATGAAATGATGAAAAGAATACAATTTAAAAGTTTTTAAGGAAGTGGATTATTGTTTTAGAAAGGTATGGTAGTAGCAACTGGAAAAACATGTTATCTGTTGAGGAAAGGGAATGCAAGGAAAAGAATGTGAAGATAAGAAGTAAAAAGAAAGAAGTATGATGGAATTCCATTGAGGGAATGAAGATTTTTGTAGTGGGGTTTTATTAAATATGTAGTTAGGGACAAGGTCATTGTAACTTTTGGCATTGAGTACGGAGATATGATTAGAAAAGAGAGAAGGATGAGTTTATGGTGCATGTAGGGAAGATGTAAAGGCAAAGTCAATTGCTTCATTTAATGAGATAGAAGCAAACCTGACAAGGAGGATGTAGATGGTTTTAGACGCTACTATAACACTAAAGCCAGAATAGTAGAACTAATCTTGGTGGTTGTGTTTGTAGTTTACGAGGTTTAAGTACTTGTTTGTGCAGTCCAGGGAGGGAGTTTTACTTTTGAAGGGCAGTAGATCTCAAACATTCTGTATCATAGTTTTTTCTTTTATATTATTTGCATGCTTATTTTTTAGATAAACTTTTCAGTTCATCCACTACTTTGTTACTTTGGAGTATAGTCAAAACTCAAAAGTCTGAACACCTGAAAACTACATGCTTTTTAGTCAATTCCTGCCCTTATCAGATCAACCCTTGATATAAGTTAAAGTAAACAAATCTAGTACATATATTTGATTCATCAATGTACTAATTAAAGCACAAAGACTATTATCATATCCTACAAGACACCCTCCAAAGCTCCCTCATCTCCCATTATAACCCATTTCCTCTATTCTCATGGTTACCATACCATGCCATTTGACAAAGGTGTCAAACAGAATGGCATCATTCAAAACAGAGGACCTTATTGATATTGTGGTCTAGCATAAAGGTAGCTTTGAAGTAGCATTTTAAGATAATCAAAAGATAGACAATTTACTGTAAGAATTCATAGATAAGATGTAAAAGATAATGTTAAGGAGTGTCTTATAATAAGGTAAGAGAAACTCCTTGGATTCATGAACTGTATAGACTTTAGAAATTTGGATTTTTGAGCTTTGACTGTACTTCTTTACATCTTATTAGATTAGTATCCAATAGTGTGTCTTTCTCTGTCCCATCATTGATTTTTCCATCATGATTTTTAATGATTTTTCATAATCATCAGTGTCAAATCAGCATAGAAATGTAAAATCTGTTAATATTACCTCATTCAGCTTGAACTAATTCATGTCAGTCATCCTCTCCCAGTAACTTAGTTCTCTTACATCAGGTATGGTCATTGTTGCATTTCATTGGACATTCTCTTTATCAAATTTGTTCATTTCTTCATATGTGGTGGCCAAACTGATTATGTATTCTGATCTGTTTCTAAAATATGCTGAAAATATTTTTCTGAATGTCCCTTTG
>JAYMFT010122901.1:0-13213 GCA_038088735.1 Panulirus argus | reverse complement strand
ATATATATACATATCAACATATGCATATATACATACATACACATACACACATGTACATATTTAGACTTGCTCGCCCCATCCACTCCTGATGCCACCCCGTCCCAAGGGAAAATAGCACTGCCACCCCCGCGTCGGCGAGGTAGCGCCAGGAGACAGATGAAATGGCCACATTCGCTCACACTCAGTCTCCAGCCGTCATGTTGGTTTTCTTCTATGTGATTTCATTTACGCCTCATTATGTAGTCTGATTCTGCTTATAGTATCTCATTGTAAATAAGCTGTTTCTGCAGCTAATGGTCTTAACATTTGTATTACTTTTTTTATTGAAATAT
This sequence comes from Panulirus argus, assembly GCA_038088735.1. Classification (NCBI taxonomy): domain Eukaryota; kingdom Metazoa; phylum Arthropoda; class Malacostraca; order Decapoda; family Palinuridae; genus Panulirus; species Panulirus argus. Next base: position 12,881 of record JAYMFT010122901.1, on the reverse strand, counting down.
TATCTTTGTATCAACAGACAAGTGAATGAAGAAGAATGCCACGGATACCTACAGGTGGTGGTGGCTTCTCACGGGGAGCAGTGGGGACAGGGGGTAGCTCGGTTAACTGGCGGGAAGTACACCAGCGTGTCCGAGAGCTGAGAAGAACTTTTCTTCACCTGTCTGTCAAAACTCCAACTGATGTCACATTTCGTCGTCTTGGACCGTTACAACTACGATGTTATTTCCTCCTTTCTCCTGGTCAAGGTAGAGAGTCTACTCTCTTCTATGCAGACATCAATCTTGACTCTGTAAGTTAATATTATCATTTTTCAGTTATATTTAATCATATCCTATTAATTTGAAATAGGTTAAGTACCATATGTCAGTTATATTTTGATCCCATTATTGTATTGTGCAGTAGAATGAAAAGTGTGCTAGCACTCAGTGGTTGTATGGAACAGATATGGATATTATTTTTACCCCTTTGTTGAAGACAGCAAGAGAGAATTACTTTTAAATATACCTTTATATACTTATTGTTATTTGACTCACTGAAATTATTATGAATATTTTTATTTTTATTATTACCTTGAATTCTTCATATGGCAATGTGTTATGTGATATACATGAGACATGGTAGTTGATACAAAGTGCATGTTAAGTACAAGTAGTACTTTAGAAGGTAAAGGCTGCATAGGGAAGAAGTTGCTTTCTTGTATATTGCGAGGAATAATAGAAGGAAAAGTGTGACATTCTGATGAAAGGGATTTGAAGGGCATGTGAGTAGTAAGTAAAGCATTTAGGTCCTAATGAAGTTTTGGCCGATGTTAACTGTTGCCTTCCTGCTTCCTTACATCTCTACAGGTTTTGTGTCATCATAAGCTTAGAAAAAAGGCACCCTGAAAATTATTGTGTATTCTTAGATATTTTTTCATTCCTTGTTATATCTTGTGGCTTCAGGGTTTACATAAGTTTGGGCTGATGTTATGTTTATATCCTTTCCATGTCTACAGTATTTGTCTTATCGTGATCATGGTATAGATAATTTGCAAAGTAGCGGTATGTCCTGCATAATTTTCATTTCTCCACTGTATTCTCTCTTGATTATCATCCCCTTCTTAAAAGCATTATATTAGTTGGTATCATTATAAAGCCTATTCCTTGCTGGGTTACATGCTTGTGAGCCGAAACACCACTGGCATTGGCATTTGCTGTACTTGTAAGGGTGACTTAACATTACTTTTGACACTTGCTAAGTCTGGCCTTTGTGTTCAGGGAAGTACTTTTTAGGAATGATAGTTTCCAAGCTCATCAGAGTAGGTAGAGGAGGTACAATCCATCCAATTGTAGATGGTATGGTGTGCATTAGAATATAAAGGGGAGATTCTCATTGAAAGCATGTGATAAAGGCTATTCAAAGCTGTTGTTGAATAAAGAAATAAAAGTATCATTTCATTCCTAAGTTATGTTGTCATGGAATTCAAGTACATGTACATTTACCATATAGAAATGAGACTAAAAATAGGACATTGTTGTTTATAATTTTGTTTTGTGTTTTTCTTTTCTCGCTGTATTTCAGACTTGGGGTAGCAGGATAGTTTACCAAGAGGTGTTGGACTCAGGCCATTCATTCCTTTGGCGACGAACTTCCCGAGAAGAACAGCTGTTGAGTGAACGGCGCCGTATATCAACTTGGGGTATCACTAACTATGAACTCCATCCTTCATCTGGTACTCTTGTCTTCCCAGCTTCGTCCACAATCTTCCAATGTGTTCATCCAGAGCGACCTGTAGGTATCACTTTTCTTAGAAAAGCTCTATGTAGATTGTTTTGAAAATATTAATGTGTTATATTGCAGAATAGAAATATGGTAGTAAGCTAAACATGATTGAGAGACCTGAATGGGATGTGCTGAAGTGTTTTGGATTTATAGAAATGATAAGTGAAGAGAGACTTACTAAGAGGTTACATGTATCAGTGGTGGAGGGAGCAAAGACTAAGGGGAGACCAAAATGAGATGGAAAAATGAAGTGAAAGATGTTTTGAATTACTGGAGCTTGAACATGAAGGAAGGTGAGATGAATGCAAGGGGTAAAAGAAACTGGAGCAATGTGATATACAGGGAGCAATTTGCTAGGCAGAATCAGGGAATATGAAGTTATCTGGTGAAATCATGGAAAGGTTTGTGGGGTTTGGCTTTATATAGGGTGCTATGGTGTTGATGCATTTTACATGACAGGTAGAAAGTGTATGTGAACAAATGAGGTCATTCTTTGTCTGTTCTTGTTAGTGTCTCTCCACACAGGAAGTCATGAACTAGTGTGACTAAAAACTGCAAATGCACCAAAACATTATACATGACAGGTTTATAGTGGATGTGTGTAAATAAGGAAGATAATACCTTACTAAGGTGAAAGAAGCACTTGTTTATATACAAGAAGTTTAATTTGCAAATGTCTATTGCTGTCAGAGAAAGATGACACAAAAGAAATTCTTTTCTTTCAATATTTCTTGTATAGTAATCTGGTCTTTAGAGTATTCTTTGGTCTTCAGTTTTGCACATTCACAATTTTAATAGGCATCACTCTGTGTGTATGTGTGTGTGTGTGTGTGTGTGTGTGTGTTTGTGCTGTTTTTAAATATGATTGTTTATTTCAAATGATTTTTCTGCATCTAGTTGAGGAAGGTACTTGGAGACTCTTTCCCCATATTTTTATTTATCAGCTACTAACAGACCTCATATGTTTGGGCTAAGTGGTAATGCTAAAAACATTTGTCAAAGAATTTTATATGAAGATTTGACAAAAATTGAAGCACTCAGATTTCTCAAATTGGTTTAGAGTCTTGTTGTGCTGTTATGTCTTTCACTATTGAACAATATTTTTAGAAATAATATTTATGAGTGAATTTGTGTCAAGTGTTTGTCGAATGGAGTGAAAAATTAGTTCAGAGTATTGGATCTAATCCTTCCCTTAACTAAGATCTTGATTATTATATGACTTTATTTTCAGACTGGGCCCATTAGTCCAAGAGAATTGCCAAGTTGCCAAGTACGGCTCAACCCTCAAATCTGTCCTGCAAATCCTGACCTTATTGCTTTTGCTGCACGTTATGATATCTATATATATCATATTAAGACAGGTACATTATCTTGTTTAGTTTCTCACCCTTTTAATTGTAGATAAGTGGAGTAGAGGATGTGCTTTATCAGGTTATGTTGCCAGCTGTTTTCAATAAAATTAGAAAGCATGTTTTACACTTGATGCACAGCTGCAGTCACCATACTTAGTCTGCCCCCTTTTGGCTTGAAAGAGCATTACTTATCAAAGAAACCTTGTTATTTAAGTGGGAATGCAACTCTTGGTTGTCTGACTTATGATTGCACTTTGTAAAAGCTGTGGCATGCCATGCTTTACCATTGATGATACTGCATACACAGTCAGTCAGTCAGGAAACACAAATGAACTGTGTGAGTTTGGTGGTGTTAAGTGTTATAGATGAGAAGGAGAGACTGTATGTTTGTGGACAGAATGCCAGTAGTCCACATGTGGGGGAGGTAGAAAGAAAAGATAGCTACTTGGGTCAGAGGAGTGCAGCTTGACAGCCAGTGAAGTGCTGGTTCACAATGCAGCCATCACTAACTCGGGCGAGTAGTACTAGAAATATACCTCATGGTTGTTGGCTTCCTGCTAACTGCTACCTACTAGGATGATATATTGTGTATAATTTTTAGATGAAAGAGATATACTATGGATGTCCTAAGACTTTTTTGCTTATAAAAGAATTTGCATGGTCAGGTCTTTTACTTGGTAAGATAAGATTTCTTACATTGAATGTGGTTAGATTAAAGGACATTCGTTATATCTTTGTCATTTGTTTGCATATGTTCTTACTGATAAATCTGACAGATACTTTTGTCCAAATGTTGCAGTATTCTGGTCTGTAATGTACTTTTTTTTTTCCAAGGAGAGGAGAAAAGAGTAACTCATGTACACAGTGGTAGTGGCCGATTAGAATATGATCCCAAGAGTGCAGGGATGCCTTCTTATGTCATGCAGGAAGAGTTTTCACGTTATCAGGGTTACTGGTGGCAACCTGCATCACCAGGTATGTCCTTTTAAGCTTATTTCTTAAACCATGTTATGCATGCCATTTTTCATTTTCAAAGTAAGCAGATGTATGAGGAGTCTTTATCAAACATTATTATTACTCTCCAGTGACTACATAGTTTCATGTCTACCTCATTTATCTTAACTGGTTTCTTCCTTGAGATTCAGTTTTGTAGAGACACTCATTTTTTGAAACTCAAGCCTGGAAAAACATGTTTCTCTTTCTTTAATTAGTTCTTTCATATGTGTTCACTTATTCCTGGAGGAAGTGGCATCCGAAAATATGTATGATCCTTGGAGGAAAAGAACTCCTCTTTTGGCTCCTTCCCCAGTTTCTTATTTTAGAAACAAATACAGTAAAGGAGGGTTTCCAGTTCCCTACTCCCACCAGTCTTAGTTGCTGCCATCTGTGAAATGCAAGAACTAGACTTGGTAATTGATTTTGTGAAATGAGGCTATTGTTTGTTTGTTCTGGCCCTGCCTTGCAAACATAAGATATGCAGTTAGATATAAAAGAATATCTCTACAATATCTTCTGACCAACAAAGAATGACTTTATTGTTTATAATATTTACAGATGGTGTTTATCGTTTGCTATATGAGGAAGTTGATGAAAGTGAAGTTCCTATTGTCCAGTTCATTCCTCCTGATGATTCTGCTGGCATGCTAGATGAATTTAGGTGAGTTTGATGTGCTTTGTTAATAAAGATGATGAATAAGGTTATTAAGGTGAAGAGTCGTTTGAATTTGCTATTATCAAAGAAGAGGTTTATATAATAGGCTTTTAATCATATCTTTAATTAAGATTTTCTGTCTTCTGGAGAATGAGATGCAAATGTTAAGACTGAGGATTCATATAGAAATATCTCCAACTGCATTATGATTAATAGCATGTTCCAAAATGGATGATAAAAAATGAAGTGTGTTGGCCATCTGTAGAGAAGAGACATCTTAGAAAGAACTGCTGAAAGAATGAGCTTAAGAGGTGAAGGGGATTAGGCACAGGGGTAAGACAAAATATAAATTGGGATCCAAGAGTTTTTGGATGAAAGAGGTGAAGATATATAAGTTTGCAGTGGCTTTGATGCTTAATTGATTCTTTTGTGGCCATCTGAATATTCAGAAAGAAGAATATAGAGAGGTAAGTATTAGGTGTGGGTTAGAAGCCAGAACTGTTTAACAGATACTGGTGGATTAAAAAAATTATTGGCTCTACTTTTAGCTGCCTAAATTTTAAAATTGTTAGGAATTAGTTTGGAAGGAAGTCCCAAAGTGAAACTTCACTTTGACAACCCACGGGCCCCACAAAAGCTGAAAAAAATTGTCCGGCATCAAGATGAATATCCCAAAGTGAAGCTTTAGTTTGACGACCTGTAGACTTTGTAGAAATTGAATGAAATAGTCTGGCTTCAACTAAAATAAAAGCCCCAAAATGAAGTTTTAGTTTGATGACCCATGCGCTGGGCAAAAGCTGAATAGAATTGTATGGTGTGTACTAGAAGAAAAGTCACAAAGTGAATCTTTCGTTTGACAACCGTGAGCCCACAAAAGCTAAATTAAATAGTTTGGCATCAGCTTAAGTGTAAGTCCGAAAGTGAAACTTTAGTTTGATGAACTGTAGGCCCGCAAAAGCTGAATAAGATTTTTTTAGCGTCGGTAAGAATAAAAGTTCCAAAGTGAAGCTTTAGGACAAGCCCATGAGCCTTGCAAAAGCTGAAAAAAATGTGTGACACCCTTTTATGGAACCCAGCAGCTTCAAGACTGCACAGACAAGCGGGGAAATGTTGGACTCCTTTTGAGAGAGGGACTTTGACATCAAGACAGGACACACACACACACACACACACACACACACACACACACACACACACACACACACACCCGATAGTAATACAGCCATTCCAAAGGTGACATCTAACATGCAGTATAATCTCTCTTAGTTGCAGTCCAACAACACATCCATTTGTGTCTGTAGCTGTATCCATAAACACTAACTCAGGTTGTTATATGTTTGCCAGTCGACGGAGACTTTATTCCTCCTTGCTGATATGTGGTACCTTTATTCTCTTCATTGCTATAACCTTTTTAAAAGATAAGCGTGATAACTTTCTTATTTCATTTGATATCCAGTATTCATACACGTATAATCCTAACATTTCAGATTTCCACGGGCTGGTATGTCCAATGCAGAATCTACGTTAAGATTGTTAGAGGTAGAAGTAGGCCCAGCAGAGGAGCTGAGGGTGACCACACGACACTTGCGCCATGACCTCAAGCAGCTGGCTCCTTGGCATGAGTACTTAGTCCGTGTTGGCTGGGTTCCAGATGGAAAACAGTTAGTACATTATATTGCATTTATTGTTTAACATAGTTTATTTGTTGATAGTAGTACTTTTTAGAACTTTGGCAGGTTATAAAGAATTGGACCATGTTTGATGCCATGTTTGGTGTCTTCAGTGGGGAAATGATTTTATGGATTAGATATTATGTTTAAAAGTGGAAAAGTAGTTGAAAGAATTTAAAATTATTGCTGATGTAGCTACTAATTTTATTGTGTATACAGTATGTGGCAGAATATGAAGAAATTAGCTTGTAAGTTGTTAGGATGAGAGAGCAAATGGGTTCAGTGACCTTTAGGTGGATATGGTCCTGTAAATGGTGGAAAGAACAAGTGAGAATTTTAGTGTACAACCCCCAAGGTGTATCATAGCAAGAGAGGATGAAAAATTGTGGCATTAAGTAATACTATTGGTAAGTTACATAGTTGTAACAATGAAGATGGAACTGGTATATAAAGAAGGGAAGATGGAGGAGAAAAAAATGATTGGTAAAGATAGATTGGAAGTTTATGGTGAAAGTGAGATTTTATATTAAGAATACCAGTTTTAGACATTTGTCTGTCTCTTTCTCTGTTACCTTTGTGTTTCTCATTTGTATGAGGTGTAACATGTTCGGCCTCTCAGTTCATTCACAATTATGTTCAACCTCTTCCTGTTTCTGAGAGTAAAATATGAATTTCTATGCTATTATAAGCACTGCCAACCATACCACATTGCACAATAACTTTGTTCATCAAATGATAGTGAGCTCTCTTTTCACCTCATCTTCACACATAAATTGACTGTTGTCAGCAGCACTTGTACCCCTACTGATACCTTCCTGCTCAAGGATCCCCTTACATAGGTCTTCCACAGCACTCAGGAAACTAGCCACTTCCACTGGGTGGTACTGCAGGTCAAGATGTTTGGTGATGTGTTTGTGTTAAGGTGGTTTGAAAACAGATAGTTAAGGAGTAAGTGATTAGTATCTTTGGTATAGAGTCACTTCTTAGGTATGAGATGTCCTGTGATATGGTATGTTGAATCGATATTTGTAAAGCTGAGGAGCCGGTTGGTATCCAGAATGCAGAAAGTTGAAATTAGAGGAAAAAGTTAAATACTCATGGGTATCAGTAGTTTAGTGGTTGCATCAGTAGTTTAGTGGTTGCATTACTGACTGTGACACTTGCATGACCTCATGGGTTAAAATTTGGGGCATGTTAATAGACTTGCAGTTCACCTTGCTTTTTCACACACACACACACACACACACACATACACACACACACACCAGTGCAGGCGTGCACAGTTGGTTGATAAATTGGGTGCCTGTTTTAGAATGAGGTATATATTAAAGTGATGAAATATCAGGAATAGGTGGATCAGGAATATTTTTAGTGTGAATTAAAATGTATTTCATATTTCTTGGTATTCATCAGTAGCATATAATAGTCTTGGAGCTGGATGATCCCTGCAGAATGTCCACCAGGTATTATGTAGCACAGTTTGCCACACTATTTGGTATAAAATTCTCTTTAACATACTCATATATCTGTGTATTCTGTATCTTTATGTGTAGTATGCTATAACTAACCATATCAGTGATGGTTTCTTGGATGATGAACTAATCAAAGTTTGTATTCTGTGAATTTTTTGGCCTTTTCATGGTTTGGTCTTTGATTTTTACCCATTTCTTATGTGAAAATGCAATATTCACATATAGATGGAAACCTTTACTCAGAAATTTTGATGATGAAAAGCACCAGGTAATTAGTGGAGGAAAAAAGTGATTTTAGAATGAAAGGGTATGAAATTGTGTTAAGTATTAGAGCATAACATTGAACATTAACTCCTCATGCTTCATATAATAGATAATGTTTTATAATGCAATACTTTTGCACATAGGATCTGGTGTCAGCTCTTGGACAGACGGCAACAGCGTTTAGAATTGATTTTGCTTTCCTTGTCATCGTTCACTGGGCAGAGGAGTCCAGCCACACCATCTGCTCCATCATCACCTCTCCTTTCGCCTCATGTTATCATCTCCCAGCACTCCAATACGTGGATAGATGTGAGTTTTAAACTTTATGCATTTTTATAAGAGTTTTCAATGTGATGTTCCCCACAAATGAAAGCATTAAATATCTTCCTTTTGCTTTAGCTTTTATTATATCTGGGATGTGTTTGATTGTATTGTTTATTGTGTATAGTATGATTGAAATATTTTATCCATCCTGTTTTCCATTTCCCTTTGCATGATAGCAAAGCCCATTTTTTGTGAATTCCGAACACAGTTTGTAGAAACAATTTTTTGACATGAATAGAGGCAGTCATCTTATACTCCATAAAACAGCAAGGTAGACAACAAAAAGAGTGGTCTCCTCCTCTTCTTCCTTCTCTTAAAATTTTTAGTTATGAAGTGCTCTGTCATCTGAAGCAAGTTGATGTGAATTGGCTTGTCCAAACTCACTGCCTTAGCTGAATCTAATTCTTCAAAATAGTAGCTTGGCAAACTGCAGATAACAAACTCGTTAGCTCGTTACGTAGATCTTTTATTTTCTGGAAGTTCATAAATCAGCTAAATGGAAGGATATTATTGCAGAAATCATGCAGAGGTACCTTCCTGTGTTTGAAGAAGAGGGAAGTGTAACACTAACAGAAGTTCATGCAATGTAGAATGTGTAACTTTCTGTGTCCATGTTGTCAACAATTTTGCTATTTAACTGCAAAAGATATTAAAAGGAAGGAGACTAGTTTCAGTGTTCTTGTGAATTCTGAAGGTGTGCAAGTTTTAAAAAGCTGCAATGTTCACAGTGTCAGTTGTCATTCATCCTGGTGTTTTAGTGATGAGGATGATGAAGTTGATATGCTTTTTGGGTATGATATTTTTTCTGCAGAAATTATTGCCAGTGTCCTGTCAAGGTTGAAGCTATAAAGAATAAGAAGTGACATTGAAATTCACCAGTTATGGAGACTTTTGCCATGACCACCTCCTTGAGGGAGTTCCAAGGGGGAACAGGCATCAGAAATATAGATAGATGGAACAGTAGCTGTGAAATAGCTTTACATCAATTTGAACATGATGCTCTGAAGGCTTTAGACATCCTGATATGAATCAGCCATCACCCTTCTGATGCTTAATGGCTTAGTGTTGGACCAACAGTGTTTATCAGTGAGATAGACAGCTCCTGAGTTTTGGTCTCCTTGATGGGTATAGACTATCATGGACAACTACAGGAGTGATTTTGGAATCATGAATTAGAGTATCAAGGTATTGTCAACTTTGATATGGCATTCATTTGCAGTTTTTTTGATATACCAGTGAGTACAGTGTCAGTGCTTAAAAGCTTCTGAAGGAGACACTGAATCTCCTTATCCTACTTACTATTTATTCTATCTATATATTCTATATATTTTATCTATTTATTCTATCTATATATTTATATATCTATCTGTATTTATAATCATTAACTCCATTAGCATTTCTGTTGGAAAGATCAGGTACATACAGCCCCTGATTTGTACCTGTGCACAGCCTCAACCTATACTTAATGTGTTAAAGTGTAACATGGACTTGTACCTTTGCAAAAGTACTCCTTATTTTCTCACCATGCACTGTTAGTGAGACCTATATTTCCATTCTTCACCACTGTACTCAGGGCTCCTGTATAAGATGCAGAGTATTTAATAACTGTAGCAAATCATGAATGGGATGATTCATTCACAGCAACCATCTTGTCTGCAGGCACAGATTAGAATGGATATTCTATATGTTGTCTGTACATCTGTGTCTGTCTATATGAATATATTCATTGACTAATTGCTTTTCCAGTCTTGGTGAGGCAGTATCACTTTGAATTAAGAGCTATATTTATTTATCTTTAATAAGATGGCTTGTTGACAGGGATTTAGGCTTCTCTTTTGACATATATAAAGGGATGTTTTACTATTTTTGCATTTATATGAATTAATTCAACAAAATTGTTTTAGGTTCATAATCTACTCTATTGGTGGATGAGTCATGGAGATTCCAGCCAACGAATGTTAATATGGGCTAGTGAGGAGACAGGTCATCGTCACCTGTATTTGTTGCTGTGTCAGTTGTCCCCTCCATCCAGCACTGAAGATCAACCTTCTCATGAAGATCAAGGTACTTTTGAATGATTATTTCAATAACAAGTTTTGAAGAAAACTATGTTATATAATACAAAACTGATGATAAGACTGTAAGTGTACGGAAAATAAGAAACTTGAGGAAAGACTTGCCACTCCATACCACCACTTTAAATCTTTATCTCATATAGATGAAGAAAGAAGAAATGAGGGTATTTGGGATACATAAGAAGACATGAAGAAGATTTCATCAAGAAAGTGAAGGTTGGAGCTATAAAGGGTTTTTATAGAAGACAAGTCACTTAATGAAGGAAAAAAGAGGTTAGAAGCTGGTATTAGAAAAATGATATGAGAGAGAAAGTTAGCAGTTGTTACATGCATGGGTATGTAGGTAGGAAGGAAAATGATACAAATGCTGGGGCCTATAGCAAGAATGGAGGTAAAAAGGGCAATAATGAGGTTGTATGGAATAAATGCATGACAGGGAGTTTACAGGGAGAGTGTATGATAGTATGATTAAAGGTGTTGGTGTGAGAAGAAGACCACCTATGAAAATGGGAAATAGAGTGGAAGAGTACTGGAGGGTGAGAAATGGTGGAAGAAGCATGGAATAGTGTATGCAAAGGAGGCATATAAGGGCAGGGATAAGTGGAGATTCTTTTGCTGTGGCCATCCCCCTTGTTGGGAGTATCCAGAGGGAACAGTGTCAGATTTGTAAATAGATAGAGCAAGTAAGAGATGGAAAAGTTGAGGAAGGAAAGGAGAGAAAGATTTAAAGATCAGTGTATTTACATTGTACGTTTATCGCTGTAATTACCTAATTATACTAAACAGGAAGGGTGTTTAACACTGATGGGGTCTCATCTCTTCAACATTCTTTGCTGTCATATAACTTATTAAATTTATGTATACTGTCTACATTAACCATGCCCTCAGTCATCTTGTTCATTTGTCCACCACTGTTATACTATAAAAGTGCTTCTTTACTTCTTTTTTAACCTGTTTCTAGATAGATTTCATATTATGTCAACTTGGGAGACTGTTTAGTTCCTCTCGTAAGTTGATGCATTCCTGATTACTTTTCACATCTCTTCTGACCTGTGCATCATTTGCAAACACATTTAGGCAGGTGCCCATACATTAAGGCAAGTCATTTACATGGGTCATGAAGAGCAATGGTCTCGGAACAGAACCTTTTGGCTCTTCACTGGTCACCTTGACTTGTTTAAAGAACTTTCCCCTGGCATATGCCCTTTGTTCCCTTCCAGTGAGTAAATCAGTCCCTTGAAAAAATTTTACATATATTTCTCCCTGGTAGCTCTGCTTCTTAAGCAGTCTTCCTTGCAGTACATTTTCAGATATGTGCGTGTGTGTGATTACTATTTGTGTGCTTTTACACGTGTGTGTGGTTGTTATTTGCATGATTTTACATTTGTATGTGTGTTTGTTTTTGTATCATTGTTTTTGGGACATTTAGTGAGCACATAAGCTGCAGATGTGGATGTAGTTGGCAGATTATTCCATTGTTCTTCTGAAAGACTTTTTTAGTCCAGATAATTGTTAATTTTCTAAATAAATGATCACAATGATGTGGCTGTAGATATAAGTTAACTGCTATACTTACTGAGTATATTGTTTTTTCCACAGGTTTGGTGTCTGCACAGGTAGTTCAGAAGATTGCTCTCACTCGAGGGGAGTGGTCAGTAACAGGAAACAGTCTGTGGGTTGACGAAGGCCGAGGCTTGGTATATTTCACCGGGCTGTGGGATACTCCTCTGGAGCAGCACCTTTATGTTACCTCAGTTTCCCATCCAACACTTATTCAACGACTAACAGAGCCTGGGTTTTCCCATCAGGTTGCTCTTAATGAGGTGAGGATTTTTCCTCTACTTGTATTCCTAACAGTTATAAAATGAAGAGCAAAAGGTGTGTGAAAAAATGAAGAGAAAATAGTGTGTGTAGGAATGAACTGGGTAAATGAACATTACTTTCGTTTTCCAACTTAGTGATGTAGCACTAACATAAATTGACCTAACCATGAAAAGTTTTGTGGGGCCTAAAAGTGGGTAGGGTACTGTGGTTTCCGTGCATTTCACATGACAGCTTGAGAATGGCTGTGAACAGATTTGGCCTTTCTTTGTCTGTTTCAGGCATTACCTCGCTAACACGGGAAACAGCGGTCAAGTAAGAAAAAAAAAAGTGTGTGTGTGTGTGTGTGATGGGGGTGTGTGGATAGGGAGATGTGGACTTGGTACATTTCATATGACAGCAAGAGAATGGATGTGAGCAGATGTGGCTCTCTCTCTCTCTCTCTCTCTCTCTCTCTCTCTCTCTCTCTCTCTCTCTCTCTCTCTCTCTC